>VWZL01002058.1:0-68648 GCA_013396915.1 Stercorarius parasiticus | reverse complement strand
CAGACCCTTCACCAGCTTCCTTGTCTTCCTCTGGACATGCTCCAGTACCTCAATGTCTTTTTTATAGTGCGGGGTCCCAAACTGGACAGAGTACTTGAGGTGGGGCCTCACCAGGGCCGGTACAGGGGGATGATCACTTCCATAGTCCTACTCCCCACACTGTTCCTGATACAAGCCAGGATGCTGTTGGCCTTCTTGGCCACCTGGGCACACTGCTGGCTCATATTCGGCCAGATTGTGGGCTGAAGTGTTGTCCCTTTAAAAACCTTGATGGTTCATGAATGTATCTGGAAAACCGCTTTCATGATCAGAAGTCAGGAAGAAGAAGTCCTGGGGTGGGGAAAGTCTCATACACACATAGACTTTCTTAACAGGTAAATTAGAAATACCCAGCAGAAGAATTGCGTGACCTTGACAGGTATCAGCATCTCTTAATCTACATGCATGTGTGGTTTTGGTTTTTTTTGAAGTCATTGCTTCTTAAGACTTATTGCAATTTTAACTAGATGGGACATGAGTATTGATAGTATCATAGACCCTAGCAACAGCGGGAAAAGTGAAAATGGAAGAAAAGTGGTGTTCCGTTTTGCAAACGATACACTAATTAATTTCCCAAGCTATTACCAAGAAGTCATTAACATTGTTATATCATAATTGAAGCACATTGTGAATTTCAGGCTTGGTTTGTTAGTTTGTTTCGTTGGGGTTTTTTTCGCTTTCCTCCTGCTATCTGCCCATCATGAAAGCCCTGGAAGGAAAGAAGGGGATCAAGGTGATGCACAAGTTTTCTTCTCCAGGATTCATACTAGCTGGCCTTGATTTTTTTGCATAAACACCCACATGTGTGAACAGAAAGAAACATACGTTTAATACTAATATCAAAAGCAAATCTTTTATTGTCTATATCCTCATGGTGTTAAGTTCTTCAACAGAGTGCACTCCCCTTACAGAGAGTATTAATGTTTCTAAGCTAACCCTGTGCAGAAATAAAGGGAGCATTAATTACTGTGATTAAATGATTTATCCCATCCACTTGGAACTGAGTGTTCATCTCACACCTTCTAAACCCCAAGCCTGGAGGTGTTCAATGGTCCATCCTTCTCACTAAGGACCCAGGTGATAATCCCATCTCCAGTGCTCAGCCATGATATCGTCCCCTAAGATTCAAAGTTCAGATGGAGACAAGCCAAGAATGTCTGCATTTCATCAGCATTCACCTCTGATCAGCTTGAGAGGCAGGTTTGATTGGGATGAACCCAAGTCCAGTAGGTGCACCTTTATTTTGCAAAAATCCCTTACTTCCATATGCCAAACTAGTGTTTAAAAAACCTAGAGTTTGCTATTCAGAAGCATCACTCCCAGACCCATCAAATGAAGACAACTGCCTCTACTCAGCACGCAGACGTCTCCAGACAGCCAGGACCACATTTTACCTGGCTTTGCCAGCAGGAGAAAACCCTTTGCAAAATGCTGTAGCAGCATGTTGCAGACTCGGAGGGAACATCTTTCATCTAGGCACCTATGTGGCCTGAAACTGCATAGCCTGCAGAGCAAAAAATGATATAGCTTCTCTTGTTGGAGTGAAGGTTGTGACAAGTTAGCAGCCTCAGAAAAAGATAAGCTTAAAGTACAATATATTTAATATACTGGGACATACACAGAACTTCTGAGAAGGAGAGCGTGCTGGGTCTCTTCATTGTGCGGTTGTGTGTTTTGTATGTAAACTTATACATATCCCAAATGCTGCTAGGAAATCACTGGCTCCCTACCAGAAAAGAAATTTTAGGATTTTACATTTTTCTTATCCCAAACAGGGTCAAAAATATAAAATAATGAAAATTACCGTGGACTGGGAATCCTCCAGATCTCCAGAAGTGGGTGGGATCAGACTGAACGTCAGTCATTTTGAAACTTGTTTTTCCATCTCTGCTTGCAACAAAATCTCTTTATTCTGTTCACATGTATATTTTTCTTCTTTTTCTTCTTCTTCTTCATTGACAAAACACACAGTAATTTCAGCCCTGCAAATGGAGTTTTTATGTTTTCACTGTGCACAGCTCCACTGGGTGTTGCGGCATATAAAAATAATCTTGCCCAATATTTTTTCCAGTGAAAAAACTGCCTTTTTCCCTACCTGCCATTTCACTGCTGACAGATCGACATGTTTTCCTGCACAAACGGGTTCTGCTTGGAGATACTCCACCCAGCTCAATCCCAGGATTGCTAGTAGCATTTTCCCAGCTCTTTAACACAAGCATAGACACTCATGTTACTGGGAGAGAAGCTCTATTCCTTGTGCTGCAACGTATACTCGAGTCAATATATTTAACGCAGGTCGGCATGAAAATTGCTTCATTGCAACTTATGTGGATGATAAACTCTATATATTGTGGTAGTTAGAGTTTCGCTGGAATGAAGCCATGAAACAAGCCTTATCTTTACCTAGAAGAGCTGGTAAAAACATTTATCACCTGGGATAAGTGTGCTGAGCAAAGCAGAGATTTTCTTGAGTTTCATGGCAGCGCCTCTCTCTTGGTAAGGAGAAATGCTATGCAATACTATGTACACACCCAATCAGTTAATGCTGTCTTCTATGAAAGGTAGCAGCTTTTAAAAATTAATCCATCCAATATTTTAATCTCATGTGCAGATGCAAATTAGACTTTAATTGCTCACTAGCTAAACCGATCATTGAGATACCCGTCAAATTGGATGTACCAGGGAGGTACAAATGATTACACAATAGAGCTGTACCTCATTTCTGTTAATGGGAGATGAAATATGCTTCAACAGAGCCATTTCTTGCCCATCAGTCCCCTGCAGGGATCTGGCTGAGTCCTGCTTGTTTAGACTCTTCCAGACCTCTTAACTCTTTTGATTCCCGGTGCATGAAATCATGTGTGCTGGGTTTCTTAGTGGTAGAAGATCATCAGATCCCTGAGGTGATTATTCTTCTGTGTAATATAATAAGAGACAGCCGTGGCTTATCCCAAGAAAGACGGGAAACAACCTGGGAGACCAGGAAATTAGTATGATGGGTGACATAACAACATCCCCTGTGTGGTGGCCATGGATTGGTGGTGCTCATGGAAGCAGATATTCTCATAAGCCTTTGACCTCTATTTCCAGCTGATGCTCTTCTAAGAGAGAAATGCCAATGTGAGAGGAGCACAGAGGCAGCACGAGGACAGGAGAAAGCAGCCCAAACTCAGTTACCTGTTTATTATCCCTGAGAGTTGATGAAATTGTTATAATACCAACCACACTTTTTAAAGCCACTCTTCCAGCTGCCAGGCTATTGAATGGGGGTGAAGGTGGGGGGGGAGATTGCTGCACAGAGTTAAAAGCCAATGCATTTAACACATGACATAAATCACCAGTGAC
Organism: Stercorarius parasiticus; assembly: GCA_013396915.1. Lineage (NCBI taxonomy): Eukaryota > Metazoa > Chordata > Aves > Charadriiformes > Stercorariidae > Stercorarius > Stercorarius parasiticus. The sequence goes on along the minus strand of VWZL01002058.1, from coordinate 65,264 downwards.
AGCCTGCAGCCAGGTAGCTCCTTTCATCATAGCTTTCAAAGCAATTAACAAAGCATGGTAAGTGAACAGCAAAGTCAAAGCCCAGGAGGGGTGAAACGGTTGCTCAGAAGTCCCAGCGCAGTTCAGGAGAGGAGGCAGAAGTGACAGCCGCCTTTTCTGACTAGTGTCATGGATCCATTGTAGTTTCTTCACCTCCCCAAACAAACCACAGGGTCGAGCTCTACAAAACAGCCTAGGGTCAGTTCAGGGCAGCAATGATCTATAAGCATTACTTTGATGTGCACATTCTTACATGGCACTATTCCTATCTTCATTTGCACATAAAACAAAAGCCTCACTTCCCAGTGAAGATAAAACTTCCCAGATAAAAAGATAAACTTCCCAGAAGTTTGAACATTGCTGTAAGAGGTGGGGAATGGTGTTTCCCTTCACTATGGAGGAAGATTTTACCACTACTTTAGCTAAATTACTGAGCAGACTCTGCTTAATCCCCAGGCAGGTGGTAACTGCCTTCCACCACCACCAAGGGGCATAAACATTTCTACATGTTGTACAGGGAACTGGTCACAGAAAGGTCATTCAACTTTTAAATCTCCAAGATAGGCAGTTTAAAACCAGAATAATCCCCAGAGAGAGCAATCAAAAGGAAGTTCCTACATGTCAGATCCTGAGAATAGCAAAGGAGCTGATGCCCCACCAGAAAGCCTGTAGACTGTCCTGGATCATCACCTCATTCACTTGGGGGGAAAAAGCTGCATCCCTCTGGGATGTAGCTTGATAATATAAAGTACATGCATGGGTATTTTTTTCATTTCTGAAAACCTGTGTTTTCATAAACCTTTGTAACTCTAGTGTCTATGTTGGACCCTTTATGTGTTCTAAGTTTAGCCTAGCTTGGATTTAAAAATCGTTAAAAGACCACCGCCACCATCAAAGTACTCTGATGCTGTTGATGTGTTGGTTCTTAAAGTCAGTCTAATGGGACAGTCCAGGCATGATTCAGGGCACCCAGAGACAAACAAGATGCCCTAGGGATATCTCCTGTCCTCCAGGCACCAGACCAGAGGAGTGTGGTCCTGGTTCATATCAGCTTAACCTGTGTCTCTTGGGTGTCCAAGTTGGACTCGGCAGCTATGCAGAGGCACCTGAATCTCACCCCCAGCAGTAACTAGATTTCCAAATCACTCCATATTACTCATAAGCATTATGGAGTACGTCAGTACTTTATATCATTGGCCAATATAAAAAGTGGGAATCCATATGGAATAAGAGTGTCCTGGGGTGCGATTTTACCCAGGAAAAATATCTAGAATGTAGCAGCAATATTTTATTCTGCCCATATATCCTTTAACCTTGCATATGCTGGAGAGGTTTTCAGCAAACTCTCTAAAAAGTTTACATTAGTATCCTTTGCGCTCAGAAAATAAGAGGAAGGGAAGGCCAGGGGAAATTACTCTGCTGGTGTCTCACACTCCCTCAATCAAATATTAAGTACTTTTTCTCTTGTGATCCTAAAAGAAAAGGTGATTTCCTAAGCATATACCACCTATCACAGTGAACCACTGCATTTCCCATGACATATTTTAGAGCAGACAGCTGAGCTGGGCGTTACACTTAGGTAGAAATGAATGATTGGGGCAGATAAAGGTCTAATCAGTGGGTGGAAAATGAATCATTATCCAAAGCCGTGTTCATTGACAAGCAGTCCTGAGTGTCAGGAGCGTGGGTTGAATCTGAAAATTGTGAGGGCCCATTTCATGGTCAAAAGAAAGAAAGAATGTCTCTGAATTGTTCGGAAATAAAACTTCAGAAATCAAGTAATTGGCAGGTTTGTTTTGCCTCTGGCTTTGGGTAATATTAAGCATGGCCAATTTTCAAGGAAGGAAGATGCCAGAACCCTGAACATCTGGTTAGAAAATGAGTTGTTGTACTGAAAAAAATTATTTCAGTACCCCAAAAACAGACCCCAGAATCATATGAAGTTCCAGTAGAATCATAGACTCACAGAATGGGTTGGGTTGGAAGGGACCTTAAAGGTCATGTAGTCCCAATTCTCCTGCCATGGCCAGGGATATCTCCCACTAGACCAGGTTATTCAAAGCCCCATACAACCTGATCTTGAACACCTCCAGGGATGAGGCATCCACAGCTTCTCTGGGCAACCTGGGCCAGTGTCTCACCAACCTCACAATAAAGAAATGTCGAGGTAGGTTTCAATACACTGAAATCAGGTTCTGCTGTTGCAAAACAGATGTCAGGTAGGTTTAGGTAATCACCTCAGAACAAAGTTATCCCCAGAGGTTTTCATAGTGCTTTAACACTCAGCCCTAAACCAGGAGACCAACACTCATCAGGATGCCATGTAGCTGCACTTACAAGTGCTGATATTCTGATAATCAGTCTGGGAAAACTACAAGATGCATTAGCCTGGAGCCAACCCCACACTAACTCAATTACTTGTTTTTCACCTTGCATTCCTTCATGTCAGACTGTGGGCAAAACACAGGACCTCAGCTTCCTAAAATCTAGTGCAGATTATCTGCCACCCAGTTCCTCCCACTCCCTTTGTTCTCCACACAAGGGTGGGTTTGGTATTCTTCTTGTGATCCCATGAGAGAGATGATGGCAGTGAAAGTGATCCTGTCCCATTTTGCCATGGCATCTTTGCTCATTTCCTAGAGAAAAATAAAATGCCAATTAAAAAACATGTAAAGCCCTATTAAAAACAACTCACTGGCTTGCTGGGGGATAAAAAACAACATTGGATATATTTCATGGCCTGTGAAATACACAGCACTGTCCAGTGAGCACTTGAGCTCTGCTATACCAGCTCCTGTTATGAATGAACCACCACCTGGTGCTATAGATGATCTTGGTTAATTACCCCTCCTTGACATGAAGCAGAGCAGTTGTTGCAATTTTATGAGCCACTAAGCCTTAACTTTATATCTTAATTGGAGAGAATGCTGTTCGATAGAGAGGTATGGTAGGATGGGTGAGGGGAGAGATGAGAGGAAAACTGATGCCCGTAAAAATTTCCATAAACTCCTTACAGTGCCTGAGGTCCACAATGCAACAGGAAGAGCAGACTTCTTCTGAAAGAAGTGGTGTTTAATGCATAAATTACCATACATGGACTTTGGAAAGTAAAAGTGGACCTGGGCATTCATTTATCTACCTCCAAGCACCTAGGTCAGGACAGTGCTCACCATAAACTCCCTCTCTGCACAGTTGAAAGAAACGGTTACCCAAGGAGCTACTCAGTCTCCTTAGGTCCAAATCACTCCCTGAAGCTACTTAGCTCCTCATTGCCTGTAGAAGCAGCCATATCTCATTTAGCTGTCCTAGACAGGTGCATGAAGTCCCTTAGGGTGAAACTGGACTTGAAATTGAAGTACAGGTCACTCTTCATGTCACTGAACAAATGCTTTTCCACCTCTACCATTCTTCTATTGATTTGCCCCCTTGTGGTGCCTTGTTCATCTCATCTTCCTGAGTGTCATTGGATGGTAAGATCTTTGAGGGGGACAAGACCCAGCACAAGAAGATTGTGTTCCCTGTTAGGTCTCCACATGTTTCTGCCACTACTAATTGAATCTGGGAAGGTTTCTCTGGGCATTGTAAATATGGGAAATGAGAAGGGTCCCTGATGGACCCAACTGTAATGCAATTAAAGGACCTTTTTTTTTCTAATACAGGAAGACCAATGCCTACATGTGAGGTGATATTTGGACTCGTGATAACAGAAGAATGAATCAAGGACAACATGGTTGCAACCTAATGTGATCCACCTGTCCTTACACCACGTAGCAGTGTGAAAATACTTTTTCTCCATGGCTACAAAATTATGGAACTGCAAGAGAGAAAAGGAAGCACTGAGGGCCCCCTATCAGCCTCTCATCACCTTGTATGTGCCAACTGCAGCCTGTGGTCTTTTCATCCCAGATCAATCATTTCCACCTTTTCTAATTCTTCTCCCTGAAGTCTTTCCTCCAGGTACCCTTTAAATTCTTGTTTCCCATCATGCAAATACCAAGGCAGACGGCTCCCCATGCTTTCATCTTCCTTTCCCTACTATCAGTCTGTCTGCAAACTGCACTTCTTCCTTCTCAGAAGCAGATGCTCTTCTAAAAAATGCTACTGCCCTTATCACAGGTTTCACATTCACTGGCAGGTTTCCAAGGACAAGTTAGAAAGGGGCCTATCATTTTCTTGGCTTAGCTGAAATGTATACAATAATGGCTTGGAAATAAAAACTATAAGGAGGAGTTAATAGCATCCTTACACAGCTGCAACGATAAACTATTAGGCTGCCACTTAACTCCACTGTATGCAAGTGTTGCTTGCTTAGAGCTTAAGACAGCTTCAGCAGGCTACTATATTCCTCATGGTATAAACCATTTTAAAGTTAAACTACATCAAAATAAATGGATGGAAAGTGAGAAGTGGGTCAAGGGATAAAAAGAAGGAATGTGGGGAATTTAACTTCCCCCCACCCACCCCCTCCATAATGAGAAAAACAATTACTGCTAGGAATCTTTGAATTCAGAAAGTGCCTGAAAAGGGACAGTACTGTCAGGCTTGACTTTGCAGGGACAAGCAGTAGCTTAAACCTTTCCTTGTTCACAGGCTAATCAAGGAGAGAACACGACAGGGAGCAAAGAAGGTCTTGGTGAGTCTGGGTCTCTGTTTTTATAATGATTGTTCATGATGGTAACCCCTGCTTTCCTGCTTAAAACAATTCCTTTTGACTCATGTGGGCCAGCTCATGAGACCTGATGGTTACCACCAACACTGATTTACAGCTGAAGAACTCAATGTAGGCTCCGTTCACCTGTGAACTTGGGTGCACAATATTGCAATGTCTCCTTTCCCTATCCTTCCCCATCCCCAAGCCTTTGGCAGATTAGAGTCCATGGCTGCCTGAAAGCTGCACACAGGATGCTTGATGCGTAAAACCAGGATCTTCATTCCACGTGACCAGTAGAGAGAAGTTATACGTCATCACCTGGTGTGATTTAGGCACCTAATGTTTGGGGTGAAAGAGAACAGGAAAGCTGTGTAGAAATCAGCTAGGTTGAAAGAGCATCATAGGTCCCTATGTTTGCTTAGATGATTCATGGCCTAAAATCCGCAGAGTTCCGGGGGACTACAGACCTGACAGTCTGACCTCAGTGTCTGATGTGTTTATGAAGCAGATCATCTTAAGAGCCACCATGTGGCATGTACAGGACAACCAGGTGATCAGGCCCAGTCAGCATGGGTTTATGAAAGGCAGCTCCTCCTTAACTAACCTGATGTTATAGAATCGTCTAGGTTGGAAGAGTCCTTTAAGATCATCAAGTCCAAACATTAACCTAACTCTGACAAAACCACCACTAAACCATGTCCCTCAGCACCACATCTACCCGTCTTTTAAATACCTCCAGGGATGACAATTCTACCACTTCCCTGGGAAGCCTGTGCCAATGTTTCATAACCCTTTTGGTGAAGAAATTTATCTTAATATCCACTCTAAGCCTGCCCTGGCGCAACTTGAGGCCATTTCCTCTTGTCCTAGCACCTGTTACTTGGGAGAAGAGACCACCTCCCACCTCGTTACAACCTCCTTTCAGGTAGTTGTAGAGAGCAATAAGGTCTCCCCTCAGTTTCCTTTTCTCCAGGCTGAATAACCCCAGTTCCCTCAGCCGCTTCTCATAACACTTGTGCTCTAGACCTCTCACAAGCTTCGTTGCCCTTCTCTGGATGCACTCCAGCACCTCAATGTCTTTCTTGTAGTGAGGGGCCCAAAACTTAACACAGTTTTGCAGGTGGGGCCTCCCAGCGCCAAGTACATGGGGACAATCACTTCCCTAGTCCTGCTGGCCACACTTTTCCTGATACAGGCCAGGATGCTGCCGCTTTTCATATTGAGCCAGCTGTTGACCAACACCCTCAGGTCCTTTTCTGCTGGGCAGCTTTCCAGACACTCTTCCCCAAGCCTGTAGCACTGCATGGGGTTGTTGTGACCCAAGTGCAGGACCCGACACTTGTCCTTGTTGAACCTCATACCACTGGCCTCGGCCCATTGATCCAGCCAGTCCCCAGGGCTCAGTACTGGGGCCAGTTCTGTTTAATATCTTTATCAACGACCTGGACAAGGGGATTGAATGCACCCTCAGTGAGCGTGCAGTCGACACAAAGTTGGGCTGGTGTATTGATCTGCTTGAAGGTAGGATGGCTCTACAGAGGGGTCTGGACAGGCTGGATTGATGACCCTACTCTGTAGATACCTGATGTAGGGAAGAAGATTCCCATCCAAAACACTGAGAACTGACTACACCATGGTTTCTGCTGTTAACACAATGGTGGCTTGTTCTCACTCAGAAACACAATATGCATCAACAGATTTTTTTTCCCCTCTTACTGCATAGTTACTGCCATACCTGAATGAGACAAGATATACTGGGAGTAGCACCTGCCAAAGTTCACATCCTTCCACACCAGGAGATCTGTAAGCATACTGGTGTCAGTCATGCAATGAATTACCATAGCAGAGACAGATCCCGTCTCTGTAGTGTGGGCTTAACCCCCATTGGTTTGCACATGGCCCTGGCAAGAAGTTGGGTGTCTTTAGAGTAGGGTTGTTGAGGAACTCTGTAATGTCTAATTTTGGGGTTTACGCTCTTCAGAGCCCTGCTTTCTCAGTAGGCATGGCTTGCCTTGCTACAGCTGGAGGAGTCCTCTCTGTCCCCCTTCTGCAACATCTATTTCTAGTTGTGTGTGTAAAGTAGCTGCTTATCCACCCTAAATAGCAGCCTGTGATGTAAAGGAAAGAAACCAGGAGCCAGTTTTACTTTGTCAGCTGTGCTAAAAAGTGTGGCTGATACTCCAGAGTGAACTCTCTACCATGGGAGAAGAAACCTCATGGCTGTGAGAGGGGTCTCTGTAGGAATCCCAAGGGCTGTAAGCTGATACCTTTGGACCCTTGAGAGGTCTAGACAAGAATGCCTTGTCAAAAATTTCAGAAAAGGATTGTGAAAGTACAGAAACAAAGGGAAATTATAGTCTCCTGTTCACTGGCTAGTACTCAGCCTACTGGACATCTTTCCACATTTATTCCATGCTCACTCAAAAACATCCTGGCCAAGTTGATTGTGCTTTATGTCTCTGGTTTTATTTCTCTAAAATGTAAGTTGCTCATAGGATTTTGCTGATGATGTAACTGTTAAAAATTTGCACTTAGGCAGCAACAGGTTCATGACATGGATCTGGGCACCCAAATGGGTTGCTGTACAATGTGGAACTACCCCAAAACCACAAGACTAAAGGGCAATAGATGAATGTACAGATATCAATGATGTCCCCAGTGTTACAGGGACAGGTTACCTGGTGTCTGTAAGGTGACATGATAAAGATGAGCTCCCTCACCTGTTCAAACATTGGTAAAGAGAGGTCACCGCCTCTGACCACTGAAGTACAAAAACAAAGCTGAAATTTAACATTTTGGTCCCATAGGAAATTCCAGTCTTTGCAGGAAGGAAAATTCATTTCAGAGTGAAAAGTAGGATTTTTCAGAGCTGCTGTCAGAAGGGAGAATGCCATATGTTGCCCCAACCTACTATTCCCACATGCATTTTCAAACCTAAGCTTAAAAACCAGAGCCTTCACTAGGCCCCCAGCCCCACTGCTTCACTGAACTCCCAGCTCCTCGAGGGACCTTGTAAATTCTTCAGAGATTAAGGATCAATCTCTCCAGCTTCCATCTTTACTACGGAAATGTCAACAAATTGAACCCCCCCAATGTAAGTTATTAAAAGGGAAAGACTTCTCTAAGGAGTGGAAAGTCTTGATTTTTGCATTCATGACACAGGAACTGTAATTGGGCCTTACTCCAACCTCTGCTAAGAATTTCCTGCAGACAGGATTTTGTCTGAACCTCTCATAAAAATGAATTCACACCAGGGTTGTCTATTAATGTTGTTCAGGCATCTCAAAGGTTGGCATTTCCCTTTTGAATGTTCTTGGCAACCTTATCATTCCCTTAACAGAATGTTTTCATGTGATGAATAGGGAACATTATTTCAGGTTTGCAATGGTATCTGAGGATGGAAAATGTTCATATATGGCCTAATACAAAGAACAGCAAAGTGATTGAAATGACTCTGGTTGACTTCAGAGTGCTTTGATCCAAGCCCTGAATCATAGCAGCTATAATTGGGGATAATCAAAATGTGGCTATTGTTACTGGGCAGGATATGTAGAAGCTTTAAAAAATTCTGCTTCCAGAAAATAGTAGGTGTTTCCTATGCTTCTCTCATTAATACTTTGGTTTATTGCCAGAAATGCTGTAGAACAGGCCTCTTCTTAAGCTAAAGAATTGAAACCTGAACTCAAGATTTGAAAGATGATTTAACAGCACTAAAACTTGGTGAATCAGATATTCTGGATGTTGCTTGCTTTGGCCATGTTCCCTTATGCACATATGTCTTCATTCAGTAGCAGATTCAGGACTTTAAATGAGTATTTCGTGCACAACTGACATATTTTCAGAAAAAGTTGTTAATAAAACTTCCTCCTACATTGCCGTAAAGCACCTTTTTTTTAGTATGCTACATGGTGCCAGAAAGGTAACAGAATTAATTGTCATATTTTATTAAAACCCTCTCCTGGCCTATGTGTGATAGTAGAGGCAAAATATAAGACAGCAAAAGAGATGTTGATAGAGATTTGTGGTTTTCCTAGTTGGATTTTGTTGGTGGTGTTGTTTTGTCTAAGGCAGATCTACTTGTGGAGGGAGAACTCATCTCTTTCTAACCCAAGTATGTAGAAAATGAAGACTTCTTCTGTTCCTGGGTTAGTAACATCAGCCATCCTTAGTATAACCAAAGGTCCACCTTATTGAACTGACAAGGGATGTAATCCTATTGTCCTAAAATGAGCAATCTGGAGATAGAGAAATGGAGAGGTGTCCTGGAAAGGAAACAACGAACCTTCAAGAAAGATTGTGGAGTCTGGCAACATCCTTGTGAACATAGTCATCCCATCTCAGTCTCTGAAAACCTACAGCCATGCAGGCATTCAATGAATCTATTACAGGACGACAGCTGCTCCCTCACAACCTATAACTGATTTCTACCCTGAATCTGCCTTTCTTTGATCCTCCACCTCCACGTCAGCCAGCTGACAGACAGATGAATATGAGCCAGCAGTGTGCCCAGGTGGCCAAGAAGGCCAACAGCATCCTGGCTTGTATCAGGAACGGCCAGCAGGACTAGGGAACTGATCATCCCCCTGTACCGGCCCTGGTGAGGCCCCACCTCAAGTGCTGTGTTCAGTTTTGGGCCCCTCACTACAAGAAAGACAAGAAAGAAAAAAGGAAGCTGCGGGGAGACCTTATCACTCTCTATAACTACCTGAAAGGAGGGTGTAGAGAGTGGGTGTTGGTCTCTTCTCCCAACTAACAAGTGATAGGACAAGGGGAAATGGCCTCAAGTTGCGCCAGATTTTATATTAGGAAAAATCTCTTCAAGGAAAGAGTTATTAAACATCTGAACAGTCTGCACAGGGAAGCAGTTGAGTCACCATCCCTGGAGGTATTTAAAAGACGGGTAGACGTGGTGCTTAGGGACGTAGTTTGGTGGTGGTTTTGGCAGTGTTAGGTTAATGGTTGGACTGGATGATCTGAAAGGTCCCTTCCAACCTGGATTATTCTGTGATTCTGTGTCCCCTCCATGCTTCATAGTTTATTAATGGCTTTGTCAGGCAGGGTGATTCCTCCCAGAGGAAGGCCTCAGTTTGAGAATACATATATCAAAACAAAGTGCAAGTTGTGTAGCACTAGATGAACAGCACATGGAACAAGAGTCGAGAAAAATCAATAGGTTATTGAAATTGTAATTGGAGAAACTTATTTGTTTTTAATAATAATGTTATAAATCAAAAGGCCCAGCCCGAGAGATGGGTGTCAGACAAGAGGGAAAGAGGAAAAATCAATTATTGTGATGACTTGATTCTCAAGTCACGCACAGCCGCAGTTCAGTCATAATCCTTTCCTCATAAATTCATGCTTTTATCACTCCCAGGAGTAAGAGGGATGAACCCTGTACTGGCCTGGGTGGAGAGGGGGTCACATGTAATGATGAAGTGGGGATTTATAGATGAAATTGAGCAATATTGTTTGGTTTTATTTGACAAGGGAAGACGGCTGCCTCACTTAAAGGATAACGATCCCTTTGGGCAATATGGAGACATCTACCTTACAGATTGCAATGATGGGTTGATTGCGAGCAGGCGTTCAACTAGCCATTGCAGACAGAGGCATCAGGGAGGCTGTGGTTAGTGATAACTGAGGAGCCCTTGCCATGCTAAACGAGAGACCATCAACTCCCTCCTGACAGGGTATGAAGGGGGACGCTATGCCATGGGAATCTGGAAATCTGTTCCTCGTTCTTCTTGAGAGCACAGAGCAAAATGGGAGGCTTCCCATCTCCACATAAGCAGCAGGGGGGATGCTGGCTGCTCAAACATGACTTCAAAATAAACATGGGGAATAGGGAAATTTCCTCCCCATCTGAGCTTGACAGCTTTTGAAGTGCTTCTTCCCGCACTGGTTGCATGGCTGTTAACAAGCTCACAGCAGCGAGTTGTGCACCAGCATGGCTGCAGGGGGTCCTAGAAATGCCTGCTGCATAGCATGCTCTGACTGCGTAATCACTTGCTGATCACAGGCTAGTTTCCATTTGAGATATTTCCTAGATGATGAAGGAGTCCGTCTCTGGCACCATCTACTCAGTTACAGGCACTGGTGAATTAGGGAATGATCTGGAGGATTAAGTAAGTCTACATGATTTTCAGGACAGGTCCTGTCCAACCTAGAAGTCAAGATTTTTTCCAGTATCCCATGTTTTCACTCAGCCATACCCTCCATAGCTTTCTTTCTCAGGTACCAGTCAGGTATCAGGCCTTTTTGCTTAATTGCCAGTCTACAATGATGCTACCACCTCCATGTGATTCAGCCCCCTTGGGATTCCTCCATATGGGAGTGGAGCTTAAGCAGTGTTTCTTCTCATCCTAAAACAGGCACCTACATTTTATCTGACAAATTGTGCCTCTAAAAGCCATTGGATGTTTCGAGCACTGTCATACGAAGATACCTCCACTGCAAACAACAAAAGGATGAGATCTTCATGATACAGGTCTCCAACTGGGATGATTCTCCCAGGGCCTGTTTTGCAGTCAGGGGAGAGAAACAGGTCCCTTCTGGGCCTGATGTCTCTCAGCTGTGTTGAGCTGGCACATCACACCCAAAGAAACACCGATAGAATTATCTCTTGTCTATTATCTCTTATGTTTGTGGACATGCATACCCAGTCAGATGAATCCCACCATTGGTACCTATGCCACAGCCAGGCTGGCAGCCCACAACAGAGGCAGAAAGCACATAGGTCATGAGGCTCCCTCTTCTTCCAACAAATCCCTTGGTCTTTGTTGATCTTTTTACTGACACAGAGAAATTTTTGACTTTTCTGCCAGCAGCTGTTTCCCAGCAGGCTAATCTGAGCTCCTTTGCAGTGAGCAAATTCAAATAGGAAGAGACCCATCTGACACCAAGGTAAAGCAAATAAGCCATCGGTCGCTTCCATTTGAAGCCTGCATCACTGAAGGTCTGCAGAGTACAATTTTGGCACAGCCACAGGGTGACAAGCATGTCAGATGAGGGGAGGCACATTCACCACCCCCTGTTTCTTTAGATGGCAGACCGCCTGGCAACTGGACAGAATTGCTATGTGGACTTAATACCATCCTGCGTTTGCAGGCAGCAGAAAAATAAGACCTGATGTAGCTTGGCACCCAGTGAAGGCTTTGTGGGCTGTGTGGTTCTCTCACCTCCTGGCATGTCAACCTCTGAAATTCAGGGAGACAGAAAGCCCTAGGGTTGGTTGTTGGGTTTTTTTTTTTTTCAGATGTCTTCAGCACTGTCAATCAATCATTCCTCATTGACCTTCCCTGCCTTGGCTCACCTTCCACATCCCAATGGCACTAAGAAAAGCCTTTTGCATCATAAAAAGGAATGCTCTCATGTTATCCGAAGAGGGTGACGGATCATTTCGGCTGTGGTCTCCTGTTTCTGGATGCTGAATCATCTCTCACTGCAGCACACTGCCATGTCTGATGGAAAGCAACATCCACAGGGCAATTTGCACCCCAGAATTTGTACTTTTATAGCTCCTTACTAAATAAATTAGAAGAAAAGTGGTTCTTCTTTTAATCTCAAAAATGTCATCAAGATGTTACTGTGAAGTCCTTTAAAAATAAAAATAAAGAAATTGGGACAGATCTAAAACAACAGAAGATGGGCACCTTTTTCTGCAATTTGCTGCCATTCATATGGCATTGAGAAAGAATTAAAAGAAGTGCTGGCTGCTGTGACCAATAACATAAGACGCTGTTGAAACCCCGCTGGCAAAAACAAATCCAGCGTTCAACTTTTAAACCTCTTTTCATTCACTTTGCCCTTCCAAACATTTCATAAAGGATGAAAGTCCACTCTCTGGTCTCACATTGCTCAGTTCAAATCCCAGATACTGTGAAGCAAGTGTTTCCCAAATTGACGTTATTTTAACTGATGTTATTAGCGCTCCAGATTCCAGCTCTCAGGATGCTTTCACTCATTCTAAAGGAAGCTTTGGAAATCAAATCATGCAAAGATGCCTGTGGTGCACGTACCTTTACGCTGGGTAACATGAATAACTAGCTTAGATGTGGATATCAGCTTTACAGGTCTAAACCTGGTAATTTATTGTCTCCAGTGCAGCTCAGAAAATGTATTTTCTTGCCAGAATCCACCACAGAGACAGCGTGAGCTGCAGTGGAATTAATTATCTACCTAATATCAGGCAATAAGTAGCCTGTTTGCTTCCAGTTTAATCTTACAGCCCACATTTGTATTCCTATGCCTGGACTCCCTTATGCTTAGGTCAAGATTTTATGTAGGACCCATTCAATTGAAGAGCTGCTCAAAGAGGAGGATGGGGCTGAGGATAGGAGAATGGTTATTTAAGTTTGCAGCAGAAAGCCTTTCAAGAAGGAGATAAGGGAAAGAGTAAAGACATTAATTGCCCAGAAACTTCTTTCATGGCTTAACATAGCTTTCATATGGACACATCTGGACTATCAGATAATGAACTGGGAATAGGTCATGGAAATATTGCAGGGAGTAGCTGGTTCGTCCAGCACAGCCCTCTTGAACATGGAACCAGTGAGCTCTGGATCAATTGCCATAATTTTGTGGACCATGAGTAGACTACAGCCCAGGAATCATCTTTCAAGATGCTTTGCATCAAGCATAGGGGTAAGGAACACTTAAGAATAGGGTACTTCGTCTTTTTTGTGGTAGAGTTCCTTGCTTAGATTAGAAAAAGATGATTCAGTTTGCAATTTTATACTAATGCCATAAGAACATTGCCATTTCTCATGATTTGTATTACGTTTCATGATTTTATCATGAGTCTTGCATTATTTATTATTTTTTCTTAAAGTTCTAGCTACAGAATTTGAGTCTAAGATTTGTTTAATATACATCGTGAGATTTCCTAGCTGTGGAAAGAAACTTGAAAACACAAGACCTCCAAATCTGGATGACAGATAAAAATCACTCAAAAGGCATTCTATTGTTATAGCTTCTACTTATTTGTTCTACGTCATGATTTTCCAACCTCACCCAGGATTTAAGAGTGTTTTTCATGTTGTGTATGGCAGCAGGTTATATTCAGACTTCAAGGACTTTGGGTTTGTAAAATCAGTTAGGTAGAGTCTGCAAGCCCACCCATCCTTAAGAGGAAAAGAGAGCTGCTGAATAATAATAGTTATAATAAAAATAACACAGAGCAATGCTAGCTCTGCTATCCAGTGAGAAAAAAAGAAAAAAAAGCACTCACAGTAATTAGGGGCTAGGAAAATTCCCTTTGCTGGGTCCTAGTAAGATGAAATGTCAAGTGCAGAAAAGAAAAAGCCAAAGGCATTGATATTCTGGGTTGCAGTTATCTCTCAACTGCCTACTTGTGCCAGATTTTTGTGGCTATTTCAGGAGAGCACAAGCTTCTAGGACAGGGCAAATTCTGAAGTGTGCTGCAGCATTTTCTGCTGCATTTTTCTGCATCCTCTTGTTCAAACTTGTCTCCCTCTGGCAAGTGAATAGGGCAGAGCATTTGTACATCTGACCCGCACACACCAGTGCAACTCAAAAGTGCTGAAAGACAGGCAGAAAGTCCCAAGAGGAAAGGAATGAGTTAATGATGAAGGAGGTGTTTAGCTCTTCAGAAGGGAAATCCTAAATGTATTCAAGCAAGTGATAAAAATCCCAAAAGTTTTAGCAAGGTCATAAATTCAAACCTAGTTTTTAATCACATTAAGAGTATGGGTTTGAATTTTTAATACATAAAAAAGTGTGTACAGAAATGGCAGTAGTAGGTGCAGAGATTTATATACACACATATTGTTGGTGGGTACATATGTCAGTTGTAGGTCAATGCATATTATACAAACACATATTTGTGTAAATAAAGACACAAAATACAGTTGTCGGGTTTTTTTATTTTTAATTTGTTTTATCGTACAATAAAGCCAAGCAATCATCCAGGGCACTTTAATGCCATGATTGCTCCAAACACAATCACATAATCTCTCTACAACCCAGCAGGATACAATCCCTTTTAAAGCTTTGAACTGTATCCCATAGAAAACAGGAACAAAACCCTCATGATCTTCGAACAGAGCCTGATCCAGTTCTGTTAATCAGGGATCTGGTCTGGAGAGGTCTGGCTTCTCTCTGAGCTGAGTGGAGGTTATTTTGGTGCAGAAATGAGAATCTCATTTTGCTGCAGAGAACAGAATAAGCGAGCCTGAATATGATAAAAGCCAGAAGTCCTGAACAGCATTAATGAAACATCTGTCCTTGTCAGGAACATCCTCCCAATGAATCAAGGGTTTAAAGGCTGCAGGAGCTGTTGTTATTTTCTGGTTGTGCTAATAAGAGGAAAAGCATTTCCAGCTAATGACTTCATTCACGTGAGGCCAAATAATCTACTCAGAGCTGCAGAAAGCAGAATTTGCAGGCTGCAAAATATTTTCCTGGTATTCATATTTATGATACTTGCCAGGGTAATAGCCGTGATGGCACTCAGTTAATAGCAGTAATGACACTCGTTGCAGGTGTTTCTACTTAAATACTCATTAACACTCTAATTTTGTTCTTTTGGTTTAAACAATATTTCCATCCTGTTGTGGGCTTCAGGGAGAAAAGAAAGTGATTCCAGAGAGCACCTCTGTGGTTCCTACCCTGACTAAGGAGCAACTGGGCTTTCCTGTCCAGGAGAGCAATGAGGTGCAGCAGCTGCATCATTGGCCTGGGAGAAAATGATGCTCCAGAACTGTAGAGTCCTAGACATCATTTACTTCCTCTGCAGCCAGTGGTTCGAGTGATTAAAGACCATGGTATGGCTGCACACATGCTGATTTGTTCCCTTGGATAAGGTGAGAAACCAATGTCTGAGCAGGGATAAGTCCTAGAGACTGAAAGTTTCCTTGTCCCTATGCAAAAGCCTGGGGAGATGATTTGACCATGAGCTACCTGACAGGAGGTAGTAGCGAAGTTGGGGTCGGTCTCTTCTACCAAGTAACAGAAGATAGGACAAGAGGAAATGGCCTCAGGTTGCACCAGAGGAGGTTTAGGATTGATATTAGAAACAATTTCTTCACTGAAAGGGTTATCAAACATTGGAACAGGTGTAAGTGGTTGAATCACCATCCCTGGAGGTACTTAAAAGACAGGTAGACATGCTGCTGAGAGACATGGTTTACTGTTGTTTTTGTTAGTGTTAGGTTGATGATTAGACTTGATGATCTTAAAGGTTCCTTCCAACCTAGACAATTCTATGATTCTATGAGTGTTCACACTACCAACATGTCTCCTCCCATACATGACATATTCAGTACAAAGTGTAGTTAGTTCTGCTAACTTGATGAGTTTTGAGTGTGCATAAGGGTAGACCATGCCCTGAGACCTAGCTATGAAGGTTAAATTCCCCCATCCAATCCATGAAGTCTTAATATGGATTTTTCTTGTTATATTATTAAAATTCTGCATATCATACAGAAATAAAAAGGTTCAGGGCTTAAAACTGCTGTGACTCATATGTTTAAAAAAAATAAATGGCTAGTAAAGTCAGTAGGTTTGCTGCAACCCCTCTGGTTACCTCCCTCGAGCTGAGATGATGGAAAAGGACACATAAGCATTCCGCAATCTGCTTCAGCACTCAGTCAGGGTGGTTTAATGGAGGTGGTGCAAGTTGATTTGGCTGTTGGAGATGGAGTATGTATTTACTGCAATCCATCAACTTCAGGTGCAGAAGCATTCATGCAAGCAAATACATCTTCAGCATGTTGAAAATCACATCTTCAACGTGTTTCCAGGATGTGTGTATTTGGGCCTTTATTCAGGGCTGCCCAGTCCCTTAGCAGCAGGGACAAGCAGCAAGGACAATCCCACACCCCACTCTGGTCAAGCCCACTTTCCTGCTCTCATAGTTACTGGGCTGCCCCAGCTCCCTCATCCCCGTAACACACTTTTCCCCAGCAATTGCTAATTGAGATTCCCAACGACTCCTTCTCCTGCTCATTCCACATTCATCCGGAGTCGCTTCCTTTCAAAACTCATTAGTGGTATTTATCCTCATTTAAATGAGAAGAAGCCATATAGGTAAGATATACAGATGGCATATTGTCTGTGGAGAATCGTTAAAACTCAGAGAAGATGTTAAAAAAAAAAAAAAAAAGAAGAAGAAGAATAGTATGCTGAGGAGATAAAAACTCCCGCAGCAAATTATCTATGGGAGAAAGAAAGACAAAGGTCTGCTGGAAGGCAGGGCTGGCTCTTGGGAAGGAGTCAGGCAATCTCTGAAGGAGCAAAGGGGAATCTGTAGAGAGCATTTCACCTCTCAAAATGACAAGAAAATGAAAAAGCAGAAAAAAGTGATTAAGCAGGTAGGCAGGCAAGAGTGAGCTGATGAGGTGGTGAACAGAAGACCTAAGGACAAGGACTGCTGTTCAAACAGCAAAGTTATTTCTAGATATAGGACCTAGAATTGTTCGCCAGGGCTCAGATGCTGCAATTTTGGCCGTATCCTGGCTCATTGTCAAAGCAAGGCCAGGAGGTGCACCAGGCTGGGCCAAGGACTCTGGATCATTCTCCAAAGGACATTGTTCATCACCAGAGACCTTCTCCTTTACAGTATAAATGCATTCAGGCCACATTTCTACATATTTCTTACTCCATCTTTTCCTCTTACACTATTTTTGATTTTCTCTGTGTTTAACCCCCTGGGTGTCCCTGGAGAGTATAAAGAGGGCAGTAATATTCAGCATTTTCTTTTGGAGGATACCTCTCCCCACTGCACGTAAGTACTTGAATTGAGTTATACGGCTCAGTCAGGTAGCACAGACATGACAAAACAGATTCATTCACACCAGGAAGCAGCAATGAATTTCACATCAATATTAGCTTTTCCAGAACAGCTTTCTTAGCCCTAACATCAGGGTGTTTCTGCCCTGTGGGCTCCAGGGGAGCCGTGCCAATAGCCTGGCTGAAGGTCACCTCCCATAGGCTAAGGGAATGAAGATATATTGGTGCCAGGGCAGCTGTTCAGCCTTGGTCCTGAATTGATTTGAGAAATTCTTCCATGGGCAACCCAGCATGACCTGTAACATCTGTATCATCTAGGATTTCCCATTATCTGAAGCATCCCACAAATCTTTGCCTGTTCTTCCTTTCATACTTAGTTTGGCCTTAGACTCAAAGCTTTAATTGTGTCCAGTTTTGGGCCCTCTACTCCAAAAATAGATATTGAGGTGCTGGAACAGGTCCAGAGAAGGGCAACGAAGCTGGTGAGAGGTCTGGAGAATAAGTCTTATGAGGAGCGGCTGAGGGAACTGGGATTGTTTAGTCTGGAGAAAAGGAGGCTGAGGGGAAACCTTCTCTCTCTCTACAACTCCCTGAAAGGAGGCTGTATAGAGGTGGGGGTTAGTATCTTCTCCCAAGTAACAGGTGATAGAACAAGAGGAAATGGCCTCAAGTTGTACCAGGGGAGGTTTAGATTGGATCTTAGGAAAAAATTCTTCAAAGAAAGGGTTATTGAACATTGGACCAGGCTGCCCAGGGAAGTGGTTGAGGCTGGAGAGATTTAAAAGATGGGTAGACATAGTGCTTAGGGATACGGTTTAGTGGTGGTTTTTGTTAGTGTTAGGTTGATGGTTGGACTAGGTGATCTGAAAGGTCCCTTCCAAGCTAGATGATTCTATGATTCTATCCAGCATAAAATGTACTTACAGTAGCCTGTAATCTATAATTTGTACAACAAAAAAATTATATTCCTATATTCCTACATATCATTATAAAGCCTCTAACAGAAGTGTGTTAGCAATATTGTGTCCCCTCTGGATTTTATATGATTATTATCTGCTCTGGGTTGGAAGCTATCTTTTCTCTGTATGTGTGTACCGCACTTGCACAATGCAGACTTGTTAAACTGGTGCATCACACAGACACCACCAGCCCATCCTGGCATCCTCCTGCTGCATGGCTATTTCTGCAGAGGTTTCTCCTCACAGCAGGACCCTTCTCATCTCACCCCTAACAGAACCAACAGTGGCGAGACTGAGCTCATGATGGAACTCTGTGATCCCCCAAGCTAGCAGCCAAAGTGCAGACTCAGGACAGTATCTTTTCTTGAGATCCGCAGATTCTTAGCAATGAGAGAAATTTCACATGATGGAAAACAGATTTAAGGGAACAGTGGATTCAGGACTCATAACTAAGACTGGAGGAGGAGGAAGGTACCTTGAACCTCACCTTATGCAGATGGATGTCTCCACCCAACCTGTCACCTCTGCATAGCCAACGGAGAAAAACAGATGTTTTGAGAGACAGTTCACCTCTTTTATTGTAGAAGCTGACTTTTGCTATGATTTTTCTCCCTATAGAAGATGAAGACAGCCTAAGGTCAGATTTCTTTGTCCTGAATATGGATTTCTCCACTGTAGACATCTATATCTGAGAAAATCACTCTTGTAGTCCATGGGCACTAACAGCAATGAAGTTTAAGGCACAATCCACTCATGCTACAATAATTGTCAGTGTTTCTTCAGATGATTTGTGCCATTTGCTCCATTTACTGTATTGGCTCAATCTCCTGTGACTGTAATAGCAGCCAAGCAACTCAGAGACATCAACTCTGTCCCACCATTGGGCATAGATATTTTCTACAGTAAGCAGAAATTATCAGGTTGGCAGCAGAGCTGAGGCTGTCCAGACTGTTTTCTCTAGAAATTATTGTGTTGGACTTTCAAAGCCTTAAAAATGTATAGAAGCACTAACAGCATCCTGGAACATAACACACAATTCCTATTCAACTTTACAGTGCCTCCCTAGGCATAGCATATAATGAAAAGCATCTTGCTCTTAGAAGGGGTCTGTACAATGAGCTCTTGACCCACAAGCTTCACCCAAAAAACTGCTTGTCTGTCTGCATATCAGAAAGTAATAAAACCCTTCTGCTCACACCTCAGTGTCTCATTTCAGTCAACTTAACTCCACTGTAATTCTGCTTATGCTTTAAAACATACCTTTTTCTGTAGGCTCATCCACCTATTAACTTTCAAATGCTATCAGTTACTCTGTATTCTTGTTTGCTCTCTACAATTTACTCTGTGATTTATATGCTGATACTGTTCTTTGCAGCTGGCAAGCCCCTGTTATCTCTCAAAGGATTTTCAAGAACACTTTTAAAATGAAATGCAGAATAAGCAGAGGATCATCCCCAACTGTAATGGAACCATTCTACCTGGAGTCATTAGAGTGGTCACACACATCGCCGTTCCCAACAGCTGCCTGAGGAAGCTAGGAAATATAAGTTGGAGCTGCCTACTCACCCTAGAAGAAAAAGTATAATATTTGTGTATTAGGGCTGTTGTTTTCCTAATCATAGGTGAGCAATCATGAAGCAACATCCAGCTGGACCAGCAGGGATGACAGATTGAAGAGCTGATGCATGGTGGTTATTCATTGTCCAATGAAAATTGCTAGGCTTTTCCCAAACTCTTGTGATGCACTAGCGAATTACTGTTCATGCTCCCACCTTTTGATATGCGTAAATGAGGAAACTGAGGTAGAGGGAGGTCAAAAAAAGACCTCAAAACTGATACATGGAAGAATCGGGAATAAAAGTCTGTTGTTCTGATGAACTCTCTGTTGCTACAAGTAAAACAGCATTTTTCTGTTTCTTTTTGGGGGGACTAATGGATTCTTTATCCTTCTTGTTCTGACACTTGCATCAGGTTTTCCAGCTCTGGAGTTCCTGGCTGTAACTGTTTCTACCTCAGTCATGAGACTGCTTTGAAACCCAGGGGATGCTACTGCTGCTACTACTCAGGCTAATAAACCAGACGGTCTCTTTACTTGATTTTGTTTACACTGACTTCGCATTTTCAAGCTATTTTCTCCAGGCACATGGGTGAGAAACATCCTTTAAAAAAACCCAACTCAGATTTTTGAGTAATCCTGTGTCTCCAACGGAGTTTACAAAAGACCCAGGTGACTACACTGGGGCTTCCAATAAGTGTAAAACTCACCTATACCTAATTGAACATACATCAAAGCAAATTTGGTAGAAGAGAAAGAGCATATTCTGTCCAGAGAAGCCTGGCTATTGGGAAAACTTTCAAGAAAACAAAATGACAAGAAGAAAGGCAAAAATGAAACATAAGACCTCATCCATGCATCATGCTAAGAGGTCATTTTCTGTAGCAGATTTCTGAGAAAACAGGTTTCTGTGCAATGGAATCAAGCTATTTTACCCTCTTTCATAACTAATAATCATCTGTAACTAACAATCAGCTAAACCGCCTTGTCATCCTCTGTCATTCACTCTGCCCACATCCAGCTGGAATCATTAACTCTATCCTACAGTTTCTTTAAAAATACAGAAAGGTGAAATCAGTCATAGATGATGCAGGAAGAAACTCTAGAAGAGATTTTAAAATAAGGGAACAGCGCTGAATGTGTCTGCTTGGAAGAAAACTGATCAGTATTATAAACACTATGCATCTTTCAACAATCTTCATGTAAAAATGATATTAAATACTAAATGTGCATTGCCATGTAGGAAAAGATTCATCCACCTGTTTGCAAAGCCAGGTACTTACCATTAGGTCATCCACAAACATTCAAATATCATGAAATAAGATTAAAAATTACAGGACTTAAAAAATGCATTATGGGTTCATTTAATAACCTGCCTGGCTTCCTTGACGTAGGATATGCTATTTTCATGCAATTTTCCTCTGCCATGTGGTCTGGAGCACTCCACGTGAAGGATGGTCAAAGCCATCCTTCCTTCGGTCCCAAAAGATCTTCATTTGGGACAGAAGCCATCGATGCAGCAAAGGGTCTGTCGCCAGAAATCACAGCCCTTCATAATAGAGGCTGCCCAGGGAAGTGATAGAATCACCATCCCTGGAGGTATTTAAAAGATGGGTAGATGTGGTGCTGAGGGACATGGTTTAGTGGTGGTTTTGGCAGTGTTAGGTTAATGGTTGGACTCAATGACCTCAAAGGTCCCTTTCAACCTAGATAATTCTATGATTCTATGATGCAATGGCGAAAGCCGTCAGTCCTGTGATCGCACAGGGTGAAATTCGATCCTGAGAATGAAATCATCTCAAAGTTAACATATATATTAGGTGCCATTTTAATGAAAAGTCCATAACCAGTTCAAATTTTCCAGAGTTCATTGACCTTTTAGAGCACCCAAGGTACCCTAAGAAGATATTCCAGTGTGCACCTGAAGAAGGGACTATTTCACCTCAGGGGTTCAGTGCTTGCCACAGATCTAGAAGCCCATTTCCAAGTGAGAATCGTATTTGGTTTTTGTGATTTAAAGGCTACGATGTGGAGCTACAATTGTTTTTCCTCACTTGCAGTTCAGAGAAACAAAGAAAGTTTAATCAAAGATTACAGCCCCTTTTATTGAAAATTAGTCTGGGCTGTTTCCACTATTTTCCATCTGTAATTAGTGAGATAAGGGAGCTGGGATTTGGCAAGGAGATCATCAAATCTCAGTCCAATAACTGCCACTCAGGGTAAGGAGATGTTGTTACCTCTTTGGCTAACAAGCGCGTCTCACTGTGAGCCTTTTTTTAGCATTTAGGGCTACTGAGATGCTCTGAAGCTACTAGAGACGCTGCAAGGCAGAATATGCATCCCCCATCTCAAACCCCACACTGCTGTGAGAGACTGAGATGAGGAAGACTACTCTAGAGGAAGGAAAACAATGCGGTTTTGCCTTTTCCCCATTCCTTGCATGCAGGCGATACAACTTAATTTACAAACTGTGACTGCGCACAGTCCGTCTCACACAGGCTGAGCATGTCTTGCCCTGACAACTCAAAGCACACATGCCAGGGTCACCAATATTTCCCTGGTGAGAGAATATCATCTCTAGGGTAAAAAGAATCATGTCACACACATAACACCGGCAAGCCTTGCATTGGTGGAGGTGGTGGTCTGACAAAATAGACCTATCAGCCGCATGGGGTTGAAGATGTCACTCAGGCCTGAAGAACATTTGTTGGTGGTTGAGATCTGCTCCTGCCAGTGTCTGTAGACAGCAACAACAAAACCAAAGGTGGCCTAGGCCATGTCCCTTGCAAAATACTTTCCACCCTGGCAGAAGGGAAGCCCATGTCAGTTTTTTGTATGCAGCCCTTGAAAGATCTTGCTGGCCCTGCTCAGCTCCTCTGCTGTATTTATAGCAGCTATATCAGGGCATACTCCATCCCATGTTTATCCTCTGTTTGCACAATAGCCCACCAGCAGCTGAGCCAAGCACGTTTGGAAAAGCATTAACATAGCAGATTTCTTGAGCACACAACATCACCCTCTGCTCTGCAGGGCATGCTTTGTCTGAGCCTCATGTGAGCTGGAAAGTTTGCAATATAGCCATTGGGTTATCTAATTTAAGAATGTTTGCAGAGCCACCTTTCGTTTGAAAATCTTGGCAGAGCTCCTAAACCCAGCCTTCCTTGAGAAACATCAAATTATTGACTAAGCATAAAAGTTGTTAAACCTTTCAAACTCTGTTTGGTTGTTGACTTTATGTTCTCCTGTGAATCAGTCTTTATGGGCAAATGCTCAGACAGCGTAAAATCCTTGTGATATTTCCAAGTAGAAAAACAGAAGCAACTGAGATCATCTTTGAACATTTCATGAAGGGAGTGTGTGGAAATGTAACATCATTTGCTGGCTGCATAAGTAATTAAAGACACAGAAAAGATCTAACTCTCTCTAACACTGATGACAATTATCCATTATTCTTCTCTCGGTTTAATGAGTGTTTATACTAAAAGCCTGTTTGAAGTTTTAACTAGAGTGCTATGACTGACATCTAGATAATGAAATGCGGTGATTTAATATCCTTGAAGTTCCTGTTCCCAGAATGATCCCAAAGTGCTCTGTATTTTTTACAGTTCTGAACAACAGCATCCAAAATATTGGGTTTCCCTTTATTCATCTCCTTTTCATTACTCTGTCTTAATGAACTATGAAGCCATGATCTGACTTGGACAGGAAGGCAAATAATCATATTAGAAGATCAGAGCAATTTCTTTGCCTCTTGAAAGGATTCATTTTATGAAGCTTTACCCTCTCAAATAAGACATTTAATTTCATTTAGTTGTGAGGTCTTGGTGTTTAAAGGAGAGATATAAAGGTCTTCAGAGGAGGATTCACCTCAGATACCTTAGCTGCCAAGTTAGTATAAGATAAATCACTCTCTGGAAGTGCCTCTTTCTCTGTACCGACTACAGAAGGAGCTCAGACACTTATCTAGAATGAGTCACCTAATTTACAGATGGTAAGTTAAATAAGGTGGACCCAGCTCTTAGAGTTTAGAACTATATCTTCTTACCTGCATGATAGCGTGATAGTGTAAAGGTACTGTCACCTCATTTGCCCATCATCAGTCCAGTCTTGTGACTTTGACTGAAGCTGATCTATAAAGGCACCTGCCTCAATTTAAAAGCATGAAGAAAATAAAAATTCATAACTTCTCCTGAGAATCTTTTTTTATGTATATAATTTGTCATCTCTACATGTATTTGAAGTGCTTGTCTTGTTCGGTATTGGAATTTTTCTAACTTTGCTTCCAAACATTGGCTCTTGTTATACTTCTCTCGGTTGGATTAAAGAGCTGTTAGCATTTGTGTTGGGTTTTTTTCTCCTTTTGAAAGACTTTATTTGCCTAATCAAATCACTCTAACTTATTTTCTTTAGATAATCAGATGGAATGCACTCTGCATAAGCACAGAAATAAACAGGAACGGCAAACTCAAAACAAGGTAGATTCCTCCCAGCTTTGTGAGCTCAGCTGTAGATGATATGAACTTTTCCACTTGTTTCCTATGCTCCAAGGCATAGTGAATAAATATATGGGTTTCTGGAAGGATCTGAATAACAGTGGGTTGCATTTCTACCACTCTTCTTGGAGGAAATTGCAATCCCTGAAAATGGATTGTAATGCAGAATAAGGAAAACTATTGACAAAAAACCTTCTATAGCGTGTATTAGGTTTTTCGTGGCTGCTTTTCTTTCTTTATTTTTTTTGATCACACCAGAATTTCTTTTGTAAAGCTTCAGCATACCAGTCTAATGACTCCCGTCATGGACTTGATAACAAATCACAGAATCACAAAATCACAGAATCACAAAATGGTGGGGGTTGGAAGGGGGCTTCGGAGATCATCCAGTCCAACACCCCTGCCAAAGCAGGGTCACCTACAGCAGGTTGTACAGGAATGCATCCAAATTTGAAACATATCCAGAGAAGGAGACTCCACACTCTCTCTGGGCAGCCTGTTCCAGTGCTCTCCCACCCTCAAAGCAAAGAAGTTTTTCCTCATGTTGAGATGGAACTTCCTGTGTTCCAATTTGTGTCCATTGCCCCTTGTCCTCTCACTGGTCATCACTGAAAAGAGCCCGACCCGATCCTCTTGCCACCCACCCCTTAGATATTGATGAGCATTGATAAGATCCCCTCTCAGTCTTCTCTTCTCCAGGCTGAATAAATCTAGGTCTCTCAGCCTTTCCTCATCAGAGAGGTGCTCCAGTCCCTTGAACATCTTTGTAGCCCTTTGCAGGACTCTCTCAATTAGTTTCCTGTCATTCTAGAACTGGGGGACAGTACTCCAGATGTGGCCTCAGTAACCACTAACAAGAGTCTAGAGACGTTGCTCCATGGGTTGTGGAAGGATGACCATGACAGGAGGTATGGAGGGAAGACCATGACTGGAGGTGAGTGCCAGGGTGACATTACCATGTCTGATGGAGTACAGGAGGGAAGAGGAGAAGGATGTCCTCTCTCTGATGTGAACATGGCTGGAGTTGTTTACAGGAGATGAGCAGCTAACAGCCAGGGAAAACTTCCTAAAGGCAATTTAAGAACTACCTGATTTCCATGGTCAGTCTTCCCAAACTGCATCCTTCACAGCTCCAGCTCCAATCACTACAATAACTGTGTGTCTCTGAATATTTTTTGAAAAGACATGGTGGGGCAGTTTACGGAATTATCGTGATTAGGTTTTTTTCAGTTAAAATTTCAAAATTCAAAATTTCCTAACTTTTCTAAATGATCAGAATGTAATGTTTCCACTTTGAAAACACCATTGGAAACAAACACATCCCCATTCCTGGAAGTGTTCAAGGGAATTCTAGTAGAAGATGTCCCTGGCCATCACGGAGGGGTTGGAACTACATGATATTTAAGGTCCCTTCCAACCCAAACCATTCTATGGTTCTGTGATTCTATGATATCCATTTTCTTTGAAAACATACGCATTTTCAAAATAAAAGTGAAAATTATAGAGGCTACCTTAGAGAAGCATTCCTACTCATCAAGTATTTAATGAAATTGTTCCTGCTCTACTCTTCTCCATATCAATGTGAAACAGGGAAATGGTATTACCCCATTTTCCTATTGTGTCGTGGATATCACAGAAACCAGGAATTTGAAGAAATTCTCATGACATCACGGCATTGTGGGATGCTTACAGGTTGTATTGCATTGCAGGTAATATATTCCAGCTAAGGAATCAAGCCATTCTTGTTAACAGAGACGCAGCAGCCTCCTGAAGCACAGATTTCTTCTGGCCATGCAGCATGGTATGAAAATATACTCTCAGCTGTTGGACATCTGCAGCAAGCACAACTTATGACTTTTCTGAAAAAGATTGCTATCCTTTTTTTTTTTTTAACTGAAAATGTCTTACATTCATTAAAGCATCCCCTGTCAAACTTGTGGCCTCAGCAGTGAAGGCAAAACATCCCTAGGAAATAATAATCCAATTTCCTTCATTAAGCATCGCACCATGTTTCCTCTACCCTGGCCTTTACCGAAGTAGTGTAGAAGATGGTCACAAGCTCCTAAAAGATTTGCCAGGGCAATTTTCATGCTTTGAGAGCCATCTTCATGTCTGCAGCAAAATCATTCTGTCTTCAGTCAATCAGTCTTCAGCATCCCTGAACCCAACTGGTTTGTCCCAAGCTGGCAGGTACCTGTGGACCTGTCTATGTGGACTCCTGCCTCTCCCAGATGATTCCCCAGGTAGAAAGGCTGAGGAAAGGTTAGGCAGAGGCTGCTGGCATCTGAAACATACACCATGCATCTGCATTTCCTCTGCCTACGTCTTTGGTTTCCAGGTACTTGAAACAGGAGCCATAGGGATATTCAGTGTTTTAAGTGTGTCCCTAGTTATCCAGGTACATTATAGGATGAAGGAGGTCTCAGACACATATTCTGAAGATTATAAGAGAACTGACATGTAATAAGACAGTCTAAATGTTTCAACTATAATAACCTTCACCTTTCCCTTCTATCCCTCTTATTATTACATTTCATTGTGTTCTTCAGGGGGCTTAGTCTGCTTTTTACAGATGGATAATTCTTTTATCACTCCAAGGCTGTCTATTCGATCTCTCCCTTTCTAAATCTTTCTCCTTAATTATTCTCATACACTTTCTCTTTTTTATTACTACTTTTGAGCTGGAGGTTCACTCAGCAGGCACTGGCAATTCCCAGCAAAGCCTTCACTCACCATCAATCATCCTCCTGCAGAATTCGATAACTCCTTTCTATTCTTATGTCACAGGATACTTCAGAGGATTTGAGCCTGTGGAGAGCCATGCCAGATGTTCCACTAACTCAGTGGAACATGCCAGGGAGACTGGTCTGTAAAATGGCAGGTGCCCCCAAAAGGCTGGCCTTGCTTTCTGAAAACCCCTGGCTCTGTAATAGAAAATGGCAACGTTAAAAGCTTGGTTTGTATGTATGGAAGAGTGGCAGAGTGACGAAAGGTATCATTGTAAAGACCAATCCATCAGTGTTTGGAGAGATGGACACTTTGGGTAGCCTTTGCGTGTTATGGATGGATGGGTGGGTGCGTGGACGGATGGATGGATGGATGGATGGATGGATGGATGGATGGATGGATGGAGCTACTGTTTATTCTCAAGTCTGAGATATGCAAACATATATTGAGCCTATTCCAGCCTCTCCCGCTCCTTGTGTCTGATCTGTGGGCGGTGAAAGGGAATGGTTAAGCAGAAAGTACTGTCCCCTCCAATGGGGTGCTGAGGAAGGCAAATCTAAAGCAGCTCTGTTTCTGACATTCGTATGCAGATTACCTGGCTAGAGAATCATGTACGCCGAGCCTTCTCAAGAAGTTTATGGTGGCTCCATTAGCTAAAGAGTCCAAAACAGCTGACCTTGGGCAGCACGCCGAGATCCCTGCAAGCATTCCCTTTGAATATCCCTTTTCCTTGGTCTGCATTCCAGCTATGATCTGGCCTGTCATGATAAAATCTGAGCTCCTCCCTGCCAGGCTGCAATTACTGTTTTGTTGCATGCAGTTTGTTCTTTTTCTGTTTCTTTTCCTCCGATTCTTTCATGACTGCATTCAGACACTTCATTAGTTACTAATTCCTCCTTCAGTGTGACAAGCTCAAGAAGATTAACACAGGGTCCCACAGTGGCTAGTGTTGCTTACACATAGAAGTTCTTCCCACAGCTTGCAATATCATTCTACACAGGAAAAAATGGGCAAGAAAAGAAGGTAAGGAGAAGGTGGAGAACACAGCAGCAATAGCAACATGAGCTTAGCAGATTCCAGGGTGCAGAACCAGCAGAAGTAGAAACACTTATTTTCCCCTCCTTATACCCCCCTTCAAGATCTTGCTCTAGGCATGTTTTCTCCGTGCCCCCTCCAGTCTTCTGGACATTTAGCTTTGCTTCAAGAGGCAGATATGAGTTGAACTTATCTAGAGATGAGCCTGAGTTAGTGTAGCAAAGTGTTTTCATGGTGCTATGCAGGGTTTCAAACTTTGCATACAGAGTTTGGAGTGCCTTCTGGTAGTGTGGTGCACAAGTTTGAAGTGTGTAAACAGTAAGCTGATATTTGCCTGGAAATTTCCCTGGGATGACATCCAGGTGGGGCTTCTACAGCCCTGTAATGGTGTCTGGCACCATAAAAATTGTAGTGAATCACTAGCCTACGTATTCAATGCCAGGAGAAGGGTGTTCAGCTCCTGTCGTTGAATTCTTCCCTCCCACAATGAATACACTGTATCTCAGAGTTTCCCATATAAAAGCAATGAACAAGTCTTCTTAAGCCAAAGTCCTCTTCCTAAAAAGCAGCCTTTTTTCTCTTTTAATTAATTTCTTTTCCCCCATGAATTCTCTAGATTTCACACACCTGCCAGACGCTTAAATACTTCCTCTTCCTTGTGACCCCGTGTGCAACTGTGGTCTTGGTGGCTAGACCACAGACTTCTTCATGTTCTTCGTCCTCAACGCCAAGGATCTCATGGTTTGGTTCATTAAGTTATGCCCGCACATATGTGCCATGTGGGGTGTTGTGCTGCGTTTGGGGGTTGGCACACCCCTATGGCCCAGAAAGGGAGGAGTCATTAGCATGTGTGCAGGTTGCATGCAGGACATCAGGACAGGGACACCAGCAAACACCTACAGCTGGTTATCACTGCCCCTCACGTGACAGAGATGCAGTCCCGACTACAAGGAAGAAGTATCAGGCAAAAAAAAATTGACCGTCACTCTTCTGCTGAAGACATCAAATCAATAGCAGAGCAGGGAGGCTTTAAAATAATAACGGTGACGGGCTGCAGATTAGCTCCATTTTCTTGGGACACGGAACAGGGGAACAAATTTCTTACCTGTTTCTTGCTTTGGCTGTTCTTTCAAACTCCTTTGTTGCTTTCTGTTTCTGTGTGTTTCAGCCACCCTGCAAGAAGCTGGGATACACAGCAGTGGCAAAAACCAGACCTGTCAATCAGTGCAATCATCTGGAAGGCCTGAAAAAAACTACTATTCCTGAAGACAGAAGGCTGCAAATGGTCATTAAGTGATTTGCGTTAAGTGCTAGGACATGGGGAATTTTTGATGAAGACATATTTGAAGCGAAGCACATATTTTTGTGTTTGTGTGCATGCAGGAGGAACATATGTTTTCTCAAATTATTTTTTTCCAGTTAGCAACAGGAAAGGTTGGAAGGCTGTTTTGATGCCAGGCCTTTCAGTACTTAAAGGAGACTTATAAGGAAGATGGGGACAAACTTTTTATCAGGGCCTGTTGCGATAGGACAAGGGGTAATGGTTTTAAACTAGAAGAGGGAAGATTTAAACTAGCTATAAGGAAGAAATTTTTTACAATGAGGGTACTGAAACCCTGGAACAGGTTGCCCAGAGAGGCTGTCGATGCCCCATCCCTGGAAACATTCAAGGTCAGGTTGGATGAGGCTCTGAGCAACCTGATCTAGTTGAAGATGTCCCTGCTCATTGCAGGGGGTCTGGACTAGATGACCTTTGAATGTTCCTTCCAACTCTAACTGTTCTATGATTCTCTGATTCTGTGACTCTGGGCTGGTGATTTCTGACAGCACAGTATTCATTTGGCCAAAACCCTGTAATTGCAGTTTAACAACCCAAATGGTTGCCCTGGAGAAAAAAACCACCTCCCTTTATCTCAATGTTTGACCAAATCAATTGTGCTCATTCATTCAGGATATTGATTTTCCTTCATCCCTTTGCTCCAAGCCCTCCATGTGGGTGGGTAAATCAGTGCAGCTGACAGTGTCCTGCTGCATCCCCTTAATGAAGGTTCTGACACAGCACAGTCGCTCTGCCCTGGCTGAGGGAGGCAACTGTGCTTTTATAGTCACCCTTGTTTGGAAAGCAATCATCCAGTTATGTCCTGTCAGAGACAGACGTGCTCATCCCTTCAATAAGCAGCACTTTCTGCACCCACCTTTCGTCAACAGCTGACAGGCAGCCCAAGACACTGTGCAATTAAAGCCCTATTAAGGCCCTCTGCTTCAAAGCCTGCTGAAGATTATTGAAGGATTTACCATTTCACTAAAAAGTTTGCATTCCTGAGATCTGATGGGTGGCAAAAACAAGCCCAGAAACAGGGTCAGGACCCAAGACATCTCTCTGCCCTCCTGAGTATCAACCCATAAAGATATATACACTCCACTTGACCCTGCAACTCTTTCCCTGGGACAATAAGAAGCTGTTTTTCCCTTCTCCACATCGAAACAGGAGTTTTAAACTTCTTTTCAGACTGCAAAGCCACCAAAATCCAAGCCTTGAAATGTCTGAGTGCTCTGATGCTGAGTTTAAACAAAGGTAAAAAGCAGTAGTAGCATCACATCTGTGTCTAAAGAGAGGCCAATTTTTTATCACTCATGCCCAAGATGGGATGTGGGATGCTTACAGCTCAATGAGCTGTGCTATCACATTGGTTCGTGATTTCTGCTCACACTAGAACCCAAAAGTGCTCCTACAGGGCTACAGCTCTTTGACATGCCCTGTGACCCTTGCAACTTGCCAGCTTCTCTTTCATTTACTGTCTTGAGGTTCTAATCTGAGTTTGTGTGGTTTTTTGGTAAACTGTTCGATCGGCTCCATCAGGTTGACTCAGAGCTGCTGACAAGTATGTTATTTTTTTAACAACTACAGCATTCCAAATGCCAATTCTTTACATCAGAGACAAAAAAAATGAATTCTGGCAGGTAAATAGGTGCTTGATTGTCATCGTGATATAATTTAAACACAGACATATTACTTACAATGGCAGTCTGGATTGTGTTTCCCCAAACTCTATTTTTCCTCACAAGTTTCTGCTAGCATCTCTACATGCTACCAAATCTTGACAGCAGGGTTTTCTGAGAGCCGTAGGAAAAGGTTTCACACAGAAAGTTCAAATTCACTTGCCAGACCTGCAGGGTTCACTGAGCAAAAGATCTACCAACTCAGAAGTTATGATGTTTGGAGTATATCATGAGTGGCTTGGAGACAGTGGGTAAGGATTAATTGCTCTATTTCCTCCAGTGTGAAGATGAGAGTTCATCAGGAGGAAGAACCAGAAGAAAGAAAAGCAGGTGGTTCTTCATTCAAAGTGTAAAGATGTCCTAGGATATGATGAATGCTAAAAGCTTAGCTGAGTTCATGGAACAAATGGGTAGCTCCTGGAAGATAAATGCATCAAAGGCTGCTAGGACACAGAAAACATCTGTCTCTGGAAGTTTCAGGGATAAAAATGACTGAACAGTGGGAGACCAGAAGAAAAAAAAAAGATCCTCCTGTGCTCACTCTCTACTTATGCTCTTCCCACGCTTAGAGCCTGCTTTTGGTCACTCAGAGACAGGACAGTGCCTAGATGGGCCTTTATCTGACAAAGTATGGCTGGTTTTATGGGTTTTTTTGTGAGTGAGAGAGATAAATGAAGCTACTCATAAATTATGTGACAGAAGAGAATGGGAGGGAAGAAGAGAAAGAGGCCTGAAGAACATGAGCAGAGAAATCATCTGTAGAAACATGAAGCTCAGGGACCCATCTGCACCAGGGTCAGATAGGTCAGAAAATGTCCTAGGTGGTTGTAATAGCCTGTATGTTTCATCTTGATCTTTCTCCATCCGTGGTATGTCTAACTATTCAACTGGTTCTGGGTCACCAGCCATGGCAATGTATTGCTGGTGCCTGAGGAGATGCTGGGACCAGAACAACAGCTCATTTTTCCCTCTACACCTGCCTCCTGATGTGCCTCTTCCTGGGACACTGGGTCTGCTGGCCTGGAGGAAACAGTTGACTTTTGGAGGTCCTCTTTGAGTGTGTCACTGTGCTACTAGGAGCTACACAGACAATGAACAGGATACCCAGAGAGCCACGTGCTCCCCTCAGATATCTACTGTTTGAGAGACAGTGATCTAGCTGGTGAAATATTGACCTAGCAGTCAGAAGTCCAGCCTTTTATTTCCACTTCCACGTTTAATGTTCTCAATAACTGTGTACAAGCCTTTTTTTTTTCTTTTGTTCCCCACATCTCCTCCATGCTTTATCTTCATTACTCCCCCTATCTGAATTGTGAGCCCTTCATGACAAGTTTTTCACTGTGTCAGTGCACTGCTGGTAATGGGAAGGGCCACCTCATTTCAGCCTGTTCAGGTTATTTTTAGACCAGTTACAATTTAGCCTGTTAAAGGAAAAGGAAGATGATGTCCTCTGACTGCTAGAAATGGTCCTACAGAAGAGCAAAACTTAGGATGCCTTCCAACATTGGGGAGTGCTCAAGTGTTCAGCAGATGTCACAAGAGTCACATGGAGTAGGCAACTTTTCTCCCAAGTGCGTGAAGGTGAGCAGCTCAACCAGACCGTTCATGACACTCCATATTCCTCCCATGCTGCAGACAACTGCCATCAACCTGGAGTGGAAATCCTTTGTTGGCCAATGCATCTGTTACCACTTCCCAAGAAGAGAGAGTAATTGAAAACCAATAAAATGATTAAAATGTGAAGTTGCAAGTCCTTGTCCACATCCATCCATTCTTGACTATCTCATTGTCAGGGAGTCTTTAACACGGGCACTTAGAGTATTTCAGTCCATAGTGGCACTGGTCCCTGCACTGGGGTCAATATGTTGGGACCACACTGCTACTGGGGCTGGGAGGCATGACAGGCAATGAGCTCTGCTGGAACAGAGAGGTGCTACTGGCTGAGCTGACCAGTGCTAGCTTCAGATTGAGGTTTCTGTTTCATTTCCCTGGGAAGGCAGGAGACCCATTGTACTTACCCGAGAGGATGTGTTTCCCCATTACCTCCTTTTCTTATCCCTTTGCTCTTGCTGAATTTTGAGCCACTGACCTCATTGAGCTGCTGGAAATATTGACGTTGCAGCTCCATATGGGTCCTTGGAAGCAGAAAGGAACTGTAGAAGGGACTTCTCCATCTGCCAGAAGGCTGTGTCATGGACCATGCAAAAAGCAGTGGCTAAGCTCAGGCTTGGAAAGATTTGCTCCAGTAACCTGGTGGCTAGTGCACCGGGCCAGCGGCCAAGATACCCGGGCTTTCTTCCCAGCATTAACATAGCATGTGATATTGAGTAGACTCCAAGATCTGGATCACCAGAAGTGGACTGGGACAATGCTACATCTCATTTGTTTTTAATTGCAGAAGTATTCATTACCAGCAACACTTTTCTGCTCAGAGTTGAAGTTCAGTCTCTGTGTGTGCTTATTTGCTATTATATTTCATGGACTAACTATTTGGTCCCATGCTATTCTTGTTAAGACATAAGAAGAGAACTAGCAGCACTCCTGCAGGAGAACATGGGGACACCAGCACTGGACTGGGACTCTTGGTGCTAGGAGTAGTGTTAAACGGAGGTCCTTCCAGAAATCCTGGCCTGGGAAGCAGACCTTCAGCATCCTTTTGCCCTCTGTGTTCTCCTGCATTAAGGATTATTCTCAAAAGCTGAATCACATCTGGCTTTTTCTGCTTCTTACTTTGTTTTACCTGGTTACACCAAAAAAAAAAAAAAATTATCCCAGCAAATGCAGGCCTGATGGGAATTTGAAGTAATTTTTAGTTTGAGCAAGAAGGGCTTTTTTTTCCCACATTTTCTAAAAATGTGTCCCCAGATCAGCTTCGTAAAGAAGTGAGATTTTTTCCCATTTATCTGAGCCTTATGTTTGCCCATCACTTCCTAAAATTCCTTGAAACCCAGTGAGCAGTTTCAAGCAAATTTGACAGCACCAGAGGACATAAATATATAGGTCCCTGGACATTTCACAATAGAAAAGGGAGACCCAAATTTTGATCCCCACAGAAGAAAGGTTATTAAGCATATCCATCAGAAAGTCCACGGGAGAAATTAGTAAAGGATCTCAGCTTGTCTGGTTCTATTGCTCACAAATAGCTTGGTACCTTTTCGATTTTTTTTTTTTTTTACTAGTTGGGCTCCCATCCTTTTAAAATTTCTATTTTAATTTCTGACCTGATTTGAATACATATATATTTTAATTGGCTCACTGGATCAGTGGCCATCATTCTGGCAATGTGTTGACTGATCACTCTAAAAATAGAGCATTTCTAATGCTGCTGAAGGCACTTCAGCATTTTGAATCACTTTCCACTCTACTGTATCACTTTAAAATAACAGAAATGATGGCATGTTTTTCCTTCTGAGCTGGCAAACATTGTAGGGTTGGGAGGTCCTTGGCAAGAGGTCTGCAGAATGATTTCCAATTCTTTCTCTCTGTTCCTTCCTTCCTTGGAGGAAATGTCCTCCAAGTGACATTTGAGGACTCAAAACATTTTCGATGAACCTGAATAGATGTCATGGCTTCAGCTGGGATGGAGTTAACTTTCTTGCTAGCAGCTGGTGTGGGACTATGTTTTGGATTAGGGATGAGAGTGATGTCAATAGTGCACTGATGTTTTTGATTGTTGCTAAACTCTCAAGGCCTTTTCTGCTCCTCACACCGCCCCATCAGCTAGTAGGCTGGGAGTGCACAAGAAGCTGTGAGAAGACACGGCTGGTACAGTTGATCCCAACTGATCAAAGGGGTAGTCCATGCTATACAATGTCATGCTCAGCAATAAATCTGGGAGAGGAAGAAGGAAGGGGGGGATATTTGGAGTTATGGTGTTTGTCTTCCCAAATGACCATTATGCATGACGGACCCCTGCTTTCCCGGAGATGGCTGAACACCTGCCTGCCCATGGGAAGTAGTGAAGGAATTGCTTGTTTAGCTTTGCTTGCATTGCTTGCATGTATGGCTTTTGCTCTACCTATTAAATTGCCTCTATCTCAGCCCCTGAATTTTCTCACCTTTGCTCTTCCGATTCTCTCCCCCATCCCAACTAGGGGGAATGAGCTGATGTCTACATAGTCCTAGTTGCTGGCTGGAGTTAAACCACAACAATAGAATAGAGTAGGATGGAATAGAATAGAATAGAATAGAATAGAATAGAATAGAATAGAATAGAATAGAATAGAATAGAATAGAAGTCTCAGTTGGAAGGGACCTACAGTCCAACAGGAAGGAACATCTAGTCCAACTGCCTGACCAATCCAGGGCTGACCAAAAGGTAAAACGTGTTGTTAAGGACATCACCCAAATGCCTCTTAAACACTGTCAGGCCTGGGGCATTGACAACCTCTCTAGGAAGCCTGTTCCAATGTTTGACCACCCTCTCAGCAAAGAAATGCTCCTGTTGTCCAGTCTGAACCTCCCCTGGTGCAGCTTTGAACCATTCCCACACATCCTATCACTGGATCCCAGGGAGAAGAAATCAACACCTCCCTCTCCACGTCCCTCCTCAGGAAGCTGTAGAGGACCATGAGATCACCCCTCAGCCTCCTTTTCTCCAAACTAGACAAACCCAGAGTTCTTGGCTGCTCCTCTAGGACATGCTTTCCAGATCTTTCACCAGCTTTGTTGCCTTCCTCTGGACACATTCAAGATCATTAACACCCTTAAATTATGGGTCCCAGAATTGCCCACAGTACTCAAGGTGAGGATGCACCAACACTGAATAGAGCAAGATGATCACCTCTTTTGACCAGCTGGTTGTGCTGTGTTTGATGCACCCCAAGATGCAGTTTTCCCTCTTGGCTGCCAGGGCACAAGTGAACCCTGCTTGAAAATTTGGGGATACTTTAGCTATTTTTTCACCTTGAAACTGAACAGAAAGAAAAACAGGAAGAAATCTTGATTTAATTAGCAATTTAAGAAGAAATTATTTGCACATTACAAAGAAAGACGTCTGGAATGTTATCAGGAAGAGTTAAAGAGCAAAAGTCTGATTGAAGACGATGTATAAGTTTATGCATTCCAAGGATTCCAATAATTTTTACTTTCCGTAAATACAGGCTTTACCAACGGATGGTCCTGTCACTTCAGGGTCCAGATCATCACATTTGGTATTACAGGTTTCCTTTCGGCACTTTGAAAAGAACTAACTGTGCCACACCTCACATAATAAGAGTACCTAAAAGGCTTCTGGTTGTCCTCTTAGATAAACACACTCATCACCACAAGCCAGGTGGCGAATACCCATCACCATCTTTACATTAAAGTAGTAGATATTAAGAAGAAATTCTTTACTGTGAGGGTGGCGAGACACTGGGACAGGTTGCCCAGAGAAGCTGTGGATGCCCCATCCCTGGAAGTGTTCAAGGCCAGGCTGGATGGAGCTTTGAGCAATGTGGTGTAGTGGGAGGTGTCCCTGCCCATGGCAGGGGGTTGGAACTAGATGGCCTTTAAGGTCCCTTCTAACCCAAACCATTCTGTGATTCTGTGATTCTATGATACAGCAAAATCATCAGCAACAACCAGGATTTGGTAGAGATCATTTCGCAATGACCTCTGGCACTTGCCTGCCTTCTGTCTCCTTCACATTTGAATCAAGAATGTTGAAGTGGTTATTTAGTGACTGGTCAGTATTAGAGCTGCCTTGGACTTTTCTTCAAAACTCTAGTCTTTGCTACTGTTGGAGAGAGAGCATGGTTTTAAATGGATCTTGACTGGACACCTGCTATCAAGATGTGAAGGCAGGGAGTTGTAAAATCCTATTTATGCTGGGGGAAAAACAATCACTTCAGCAGTTTATATAACTAGACATGACAATAGTCCATCAGAAGCCATGGAATGTTCTTCATTGCAGGACACTCTAATATTGTTTTGCCTTTCTAATAGTGTTCTCCAGCTCATCCAGGAATTGTTGGATCCTGTGGAATAAATCCTCTATCTTGTTTTATTCTGGGGATCAGCAGAGAAAAGTATGAAAAATTTATGACATGCATCTAGTCCTGCATTTCCAGAACACAGAATAAGCTCCCCATACAAGTAGTCAAAGTTCATTGTGTTCCAATATATATTTTTTTTGCTGACAGTCTGATATCCAGAAGATTTACCGGAGTCAACACTTGTTTGTATTCTCAGACAGTTCCAAGATGCTTCCCATCCTGATTTAGAAATTGGCAGTGATGAATTATGCTGCTCAGTAACACTTAAAAAAAATTTATCCATTGATTATATTTAATATCAAGAAGAAACTTGAATCAGATTTCTTCTTTGAATTTATCTGGCTTCGGTTTCCAGATAAATGCTGCCATACCTTTGTTGGCTAGGCTAAATAGTCTGGTCGGATGTAAATTTTTATGGACTGTGATCAAACAATTTCTTGACCTTCTCTCTAATAAGTAGGCTCTGTTCATGTCCTTTTAAGCCAAATCCAATCCTTTAATGATTCTCACAGCCTTTCTCCGAAACTTCTCCAATTTATCAACTTCTTTCCATTGCAACCCAGGCCATAATCTCACCAGTGACAAACACAGAATTAACACAACCTCGGCCAAACTGAAGATCCATGTTTATGCCTCAGGGAATCACATTAGTCCTTTTTGGCTTCTGCACTGAAGTAGGAGCTCATATTTGTCTGATTATCTGCCATAAGTCTTTCTCAGTTACTGCTTGATATAAACCCTATAAAAAATCAGTCCACTTTATATGTTAATTTGTAGGATGAAGTCAGCCCCTGATAGATGACTGATCTGCCTTATTTGCTCTTAGATGTATGCAGAATTTTGACCTCATTGAAACATACACTACTTATCTGAACACATTTTACCAAATGATCCATGTGTCACCACACTGAAAATCCCATCCTTCTTCCTTAGTCTCCCCAAAGCTTAGTGACATCTATAAAATTCGATAGTTATATTTTATTCCTGGCAATTAACCAGGGGAAAATATTTGATAGTGAAGGGATCTTTTCAGAAGTCCATTATAAATACTTATTTGGGACTTGGTTGAGAGAGCCTAACATTATCTTATAGAAGAACAGTTGCAGAGAGGATTTTCCATTTCTTGATCTACAGTGGAAGACACTCCAAATCTATTTTCTGCTGAGAAGCTCCAAGGTAAAACAAGGAGAAGACTGTGTTTCCTTTCAGATACAGAGAGACGCAAGCTGCTTAAATAAGAACTTCAAATGCACAAAAACGTCATCCTCCAACAACAAGACACAATGACACAGTAGCGTAGGTTGAAGACTACAGCCCACTCAGTGAATGACAGGAGTGAGCTGTCTCTACCTGGCAGATGCTTTCAAGAGATATTTATCAGCCTTACCTCTCTGCCTGGTCAGATCTTGATGACTTTTTCTGACCCCTTTTCTACAGTGCTATCAATTCTGTTCCTCAATGTCTGGGACACTGGCATAAAAGAGACTTAGTGATGCCCTCGGATCAGTAAATGATCAAATCTTTATGGTTATTCCTGTTCTTTTCTGTGTTCAAACCACAGACTCCTGTACTGGCCTATGTGTCATGAAAAGCAAATTGTGAATGGTAAATACACACTTTTTTTTTGAGCTGGAGAGCCTCTGTCCAGTCTAGACTCCCAACCCCAGACTGGAGCCACACCAACTGCTGACTGGAGAGCTGCTGATGGCATTTCAGATCTCAGTTTGCTGTCAACTGTCTGAGACGTGTCCTGATCTCCATTTGCTTTCTGAAATCGCTTTCTGCTGGCAAAAAAGAAGATTCTCAGACAGAAACCCCCACACTATCAACAACTGCAGTTGCAGTAGATGAAACAAATCCCACCTTAGGTGTCCCTGAGCCAGAGATCTAGTCTTCCTTTAAAAGCAAACTGAAGCCTACAAGGGAGGAGGAACACACAAAGGACAGGACGCCGCAGAAAATTATTCCTCTTCTC
Source organism: Stercorarius parasiticus (assembly GCA_013396915.1). Taxonomy (NCBI): domain Eukaryota; kingdom Metazoa; phylum Chordata; class Aves; order Charadriiformes; family Stercorariidae; genus Stercorarius; species Stercorarius parasiticus. The sequence continues at coordinate 26,102 of VWZL01002058.1, read as the reverse complement.
CTGATTTTCCATTAATTGTTACATCCTTTGGATGATCTGGGACTACAACACCAAAATCTGTTAATAGCTTTTATTTATTGCAGTAGCTAGCCGTAAATCAGTGCCCTTATTGTTCTGGGTGCTAATAACCAGCACATATAAGTGAGTTTATATGATCAACTAATAAAAAGACAGACCCTGCCATGCAGAAATGAGCATCTAAGACCTACTTTAATTATAGGTATAATTACTTCAGTTGGGCATTCTTTAATGCAAAATGCATGATGCAGAGAGACTCTAGGAAAACATTCAGACAGGTTTATTAGCCACTTGTTCTGATTTTCTCCCTGCTTTTCAGGCATTATCTGTATGGATATAAGTACTTCTCTAGAGGTATAACCATATCTACATGAAAAGTAGTAATACTTCATCTCTGTGTAGTGACAATACCATTTGCAGTGTAGCAGACCTCAAGTAACCCCGTTGCTATGGGTTTTTGAAAAACCCATCAAGCTGGTATGAAATGCATCCCTTTACATTAGGAAACACACAGCAAAGTTCATTCACAGCGTACAGAGTCTGCACATCACAGTTCATTTAGATAGAGTCAGGATGTTAATTTTAAGCAGAAAAAACATTCTTAATTAACACACTTTGTGGATGCTATTGTTCCACAGTAAATGAGTCATATGACAAATGAATCTCTGAAATGGATTTAAGTTCACTTGAAACAAGACTGTCTTGTTCTAGAATATACATATTCAGAGGATAAATTGATAAAGGTGAATCAATCTGGATTTGTTCCCCCAGGTAGAGTGGCCATTTCAGAAGGAGAAATATTTAACTTTTTTAAACTACCCCTCTTGATGGACCCATGAGGATCAGGAATGCTTCAGACCCATCGCACTCAGTTTGAAAGTCCTCTCCAAATTTTTTTTTTTTTGGAGATTTTTTTTTTTCCCCACCAAACTGGAAATAATTGTCTGTGATATCCGAATTAGTCTGTGCAATTTTTATCAAGAACATTTGTAATTTAAATTGGATCTGCAAAAGCAAGGGGATAAAAAAAAAAATATGTTCATTTCATGCTCATTATGTATCTCAGCGAGACTGATGACATTTTAATATTAACATTGTTATGGGTTCCATATAAAAAAAAATTAAGTCTACTTAATATTCCAGACTCTGCTGATTGGAACCTAGTTATTCTTGACAATGGAAAATCAATTGGTATTCTAATTAAAAAGAATAGCAGAGAAATAAACAAAACAATAACAAAATAAATCTATTCCATATATTAGATGGAAGCCTGTGTTCACTCCTGAAGTGTCTCCTGTCCTTTTTCAATTTTTTCACAATTGCTTAGTTTGGACTTTGGCCTTGAGCTGGAAGAACAAAGATGCCTCAAAAACTACAGGAAGCACAAGCACAAAACAAGCCATTAAAGTCCATATACTGAAAACTTCAGGAAGGGGGTGCAGCTGGAAATAAGAAGCGATCTCTGTCTTGCAGAAAGCCACATTGACTCTGTTGATGAAAATGGTTTTCATGAGAAAGTCCTAAAGCTATTCTTGTTTGCTTTTTTTGCAAAGGGCAAGTCAAACAGAATTTCCTTTTCTCAACTTCACTTAAAAATAGGTTTTCAAAGTGCCTTTTCTGCTTTTCCCCCTTTATTTTCTGATTGCATCCTTTTTGCTAGGAACAAAATGAAGGAAAAAATGGGGACAAAAAAAAGGAAAACAGAACAGAAGGAAGAAAAAAACACATATATTTTAATTTAGGATTTTCAAAAGGAAAAATAATTTACATTGATAAAAAGATAATTATTATTAAATGATATGCTTAAAGAAAAGTTTCTGTTCTAACTCACAGCCTTCCCAGAATCTTCCCTCTCTGAGCAGTGCGTCTCCCAGAATTAACCCTCTTTTTAGTCACTTTTATTATATCTTTCCTTAAACTGAAAGGTGTGAGTAAACGTGACTAAATTCCCTTTTGCTGACCACAACACAGTCTCCCGTTACTGCAGACAACTTTGGATCCAGCCAGCTGTGGATGGGAATTGCAGTGCTTTAGATATAAAACAACATTAAGTAAAGCATTTAAGCAGCATCAGGACTTTGACATGAATGTGAAGCATTTAATCCAGACTAAGTTAATGAATAATGTTCAGTCTAGGTACTTGGCCCACCACTCTATAAAAGCCCACCTTTCAAAAGGATCTGCCTCTACCATTCCGGACCAGCACATAAAGTGTATTGATACATGCTAGGCTTAGAAGAAATCATCATTCACTGACTATAACTATCTTCTTGGTGGTGCAAAGTGAAGGGAGAAGCAATCACAGACACAAGTATGAACAAGTATCAAACGTTGGAACAGGCTGCCCAGGGAAGTGGTGGTATCGCCATCCCTGGAGGTATTTAAAAGACAGGTAGATGTGGTGTTGAGGCACATGGTTTAGTGGTGGTTTTGTTAGAGTTAGGTTGATGATTGGACTCGATGATCTTAAAGGTCCCTTCGAAGCCAGACAACTCTATTGGGAAAAAATCAATATAAGGGTGGGAAAACATTGAAGAAGGTGCCCAGAGAGGTCATGAGATCTCCATACTTGCAGATTATTTAAGTCTTGATTGGACTCCTGAGCAATCTTATCTGACTTTGAAGCTGAAACTACCTTCAAGATCAGCCATGCTTTGGGGCTGTTGGAACAGACCTCCAAAATTCCCTTCCAGCCTTAGATAACCAGCTATTCCGTGATCATTCTCATTTCATCTATTCTCCAGCCCATTACAGATCAAAGTGCTCTACGCCAGAACATTGCATTGTCCCTTCTGGACTTCACTGGGACAGTGAGGAAGCGAACAAAAAAAGGAGGCTGAAAAGAATCAAAGACACGGAGGGCAAAACCTGCTCTGGAATGTCACAACTGCAGTATAAACCCTGTCTGAGTTTTCCAGTGCACCTCCCTGAGGTGTAAAGAAATATTGCCACCAAGAAAGGGAGACCTTCCACTTTACTGCTCTTTCTTACCCATATTCTCCTAGCAGATCAAGACTAATACAAGTAGTGGAAAGGGTAGGGAGGGGAAGGAAGAATGAAAGAAAAATAGGACTGTCAGAGAAGCATCAGGCTGGAAAAAGGTTATTAGCTAATTCACCCAAAGATAAGTCTGGGATTGAAATTACTTATTTTTTTCATTAATCATGATGATGCAAAAAGCAGGAGAGTCTTCACTTCAATACACAAATTTAGAAGGCATTTTCCCTAGCAAGAAGGATCAAGCTATCACAAAGAGAGAAACAAATGACCTTGAGGATAAAAGTATTGAAAATGAGATGAAATTTAAGGACCAGTGGCAAGAACATGTGCTTTAGGGAGGAAGTTAGTCAGTTGGAAATGATAGAGAAGAAAGTTCTGAGGATGTTAATCAAACTCAGTGGGGTGAGATCTCCCTCATTTAACATTCACTGTCTGCAACACAGGTGATCACAGGCTAATCAACCCAAAATCCCTTTTTAGTCAATAAAGATTGACGTCCTGTATTGACAGAGTCAATAACATGAATCATCTAACCAAATGCTGGTGTGTTCTTCTAGTTGAGAAAAATAAATAGCACCTTATGCAGCACTGATTTTATTGACTCACATTCTGTTGAGTCAAGGGAGTCTAGAGTAACTTGCACCAAGATAGATGCCTCCACTCTAGTTACTCACGGTTAACCATACTAATGTGACAAATGCAGCCCTGGGAAGCAGTCATTGATATCTTGGAAGGAGATAACGAATGAATTGGCTTATTCAAGTCGCAAGTACAACTTTATATGGAACATCATGTGCAGCTACAGCCACCTGCATTCACAAAGAACAAATTCTACTGTGACCTTGTGCAACAAAGACTACAAGGGTTTTCAGGGGCAGGAGAACCTCTCTGACCTAATGAGGTGACTACATGAGCTAAGTTCAGGCAGCTGAACAAAGCAATGGCTGGGCATGAATTGATTGCTGTCTATAAATACACTTGGGAGGGAAATGTCAAGGAATGAGAACTATTTGAACTAAAGGACATTACTGGCAAAAGAACAAATACACCTAAATTAGCTATACATAAGTGCAGGAAAGAAATAAGGAGGAGGTTACAGCTGATTATAACAGCCTCCCTTTTGGAGAAACAGGGGCAAACACTATTTGTGTTAAAGAGGAAGCTCATTTGTTTAAAAAGGGATTTGGAGGCATGGTAGCCATTGCCAACAGGGCATCAGATGCAGTGTGCCAGGAGACCAATGTTATTTCTGGGTTCTTATATGCCTTCATGGGACATCTTTCAGGCAGGAAAGACCATCCACCTCTAATGGCTGATGAGCATGCTCCAGAGGTCAAACTAGCAATTCATCCTGGCTTTACTGTGAAGTGGAGAAAAATTCAAACACAGGCACAATGTAATAACCCCAGATTGAATTTAGCTGCTGCCTCAGGGCTAAAATGTGTAATGCGGTGGGGAAAGCATAATGTGGTTTCATAATATCTGAAATTGGTCAGGACTCCAATATTGTGTTCAATAAAAAAAAAAAAAATATATAGTCATTCTGTCACCAAATTCTGCAGTACTGCAGTGTCAGACCTACCACTTGTTTGGAAAAATCCCTCCAGGAAATCTTCTTTTGCTGGTAGCACCTTACTTTTCTGGAATAACAAATTGGTTTGGTTTGTTGTTTTTTTCACCCAGTTACTGTCCACAAGCTCATCAGACAACACCCTGAGGAGGCAGTATGGACATGTCACTCTTCTGAGACATTACTTAAATATTCCTAAACGATCCCTTCTGCATCTCACACCTCTGTTTAACAGTGGTTTCTTAAGCTTTCCACAGCCCAACCTAGTGAAGGAGAAAATTAACTAAATAAATATGGACAGATTTAACCAGCTTGCTCATCTGACTTTATTATTTATGCTGAATTGCCTCTAAGTTCTTTGCCCAGCCTTCCGCTTGGCTGCCACTCAACCAAGGTGCCAGAAGAGTTGAAAACCATCATGTCTTTTGAGCTGATAGAAGGATAAATCCCCTCTGACACAATCAGTGTCTCTTGCTAATTGTTTCTGGCTCATCCTGACAAGCAATTAGTTTTAATAGCCCAGCTAAGTTCGCTCTGATGATGTGATATCGGTATCAATCACATTAATGACCCATCTGCTAGGAAGCCAAAGCAAACTATTATCAAGACCAACTTCAGCCCATAAGAAGGCTGTGCGGCTATCAACACACGGCTGTACTGTTATTTCTAAGTTAGGGAGCAGATGATTCATGTCTGAGTGATGCTTTTAACCAAGCAGAAGTTTACACCCATCCCGTCCAAGTGTAGGCTCTTACCACTAACATTTACTCCAGTCCTGCTGAAATCAATAATGAGAAACAGGGACCTCCAGATGGCAAGTCAGGCCACCGATGAGCTGAATTGTCCCTGGAAGGCACTCATCAGTCATTGATGGAAGTTGAATAGCCCCATAATGTAGTTATTTCATTTCAGTGCCTAAAACCAGGTGGGTTGAATCTGGGCCTCTGTGCATTGGGAACAAGAGAAGAGCTAAATTCAGCAACATCACACTGTTATAAAAGTCTGTTTGTCTTAAGTATTTTTCTGGCCCCTATTGCTGGAATGACACAGTGCCTTCTATTTATTAGAATATTTATCCTCATGCTCCCACTCAGAGTAATGCAAGTGTTATTATTAGACTGGGTTGAAGCATCAAAATTGTGTTTTGTGGGAAATGTCAATGTTTTAAAAGCAGGTTTTGTAAAAATTGAAACAGAAACAGATATTAAAATGCAAATCTAAAAAATACGGTTTCTGAGGGAGACACTCTTTTGGAAAATTTTGTCACAATATGAGTCTTCCATTTTAAGTTACAGAATCATAGAATGGTTTGGGTTGGAAGAGACCTTAAAGATCATTTAGTTCCAACCCCCCTGCCATGGGCAGGGACAAGTTCTGCTTATTGATGGTATACAATGTGCACCTTATTTCATGGTAGCAATAATTAGTGTGTTATCCAGATTTTTAATGAGATTGTTCATACCCAGGCCTCAAAACTTTTAAGAAACTTGCACAATTATCCTGTTTTACAGACAAGGAAAATGAGGCACAGATAAATTTGGTAATGAAGATCTTAGTGATAATTCCTCAGCAAACCCTCCCTTCCTCCTCTAAAGCATCTATGCTTTTTTTTTTTTATTTAAATCTGTTACCTCCTTTTCCTCCTAGACCACCTTTTTCCACAGCTTCTAATGGGATGATAGTCCTCTCCATTAATGGATGTGGCAAAAATCACTGTGAGAATCACTGCAGCAGGTTTGATTGGCATCAGGATCTTAAATAAAAACACGTCTGGGCATTAGATCAGTCTGCTAAGAAACTCAGAAGTACTTCAGACAAGCTAAAAAATATCTAATCGCACTGTAAGGGGTTCCAGGTTTGTGGTATGACACAGATTATAAATACAGGTATGTAGAAAAAACTTTATCACAGGGTGTTTTATCGCCTCTGCTAGGTTTCATCCACCTCCCTCTAAATCACCGGGTTAGACAGAGGATGCTGGACTCGAGAGATTGCCTGCCAGAAAGAATTAGCATTAAAAAAAATTGCTAGAAATGAAAAAGATCAAAGAATTAGAGGACCCCTCCCAAACAGCTGCTGATCAAAGAGCCACAGAGTGAACAGGACACAGTTATTATGAGAAAAGCTATCAGGAGGGATGGTGGATTAGAGGTGTTTCAGGTGGAAGGCAGCAGTGTTAGGAGTTAATGAATTCCCTGGGAAAAAAAAACAGGCAAAAGCCACTCTCATACGGCTTTATCGATTTTTCACCACACTAGCTTCACATTAAGCAAGAGCAGGTCACAGCCAAGTCAGGACAAATGAAAATATAATTGTAGTCTGTGTGGGAGAATGGACTTTTTGCTGTTGCATTAAAGCTGAGTCTTTGATACCGAGGCAGAAGCAAATGTTTCAGTTTTGCTTAATTTTTCCGCAGCAGCTTTATTCAGACTCATTTCTCAAGACACTAATTTTTAAAGGGAGAGATATTCTCATTTGCCACATGCATACACACTTGCTCTGGATCCAGCACATGGGAGAGCTGTGAGGTCCCTCTCCTAGCATGGAGGGGGATAAAATAAAGCAGGAGGAACACAGAAAATGGAGATTTTTATCCCTTGCTCTGTATCCTGCAGCTCAGGGTGGGATACAGGTGCCATTCTGGATGTGGGGTTGAATCCCATCATCCAAAAAAGGGTTAAACGCTGGGCATATATCTTTACTAGTAAATTAAACAGTACTGTGGAGAGTCCTAGGTACTGACTTCAATGCCGTTGTGCTGTTAGAATAGCCCACGCCAAGAGCTTTTTCCTCTGTGTACTTCTCAGTCATGGGACAAGATGTAATACAGGTCAAAGACCACCCCCAGCAAGCAGTATTGATGAGAATACCTTGTTTTGGAAAGTAGAAGAGCTAAATAATAGGAAATAATGTTGCTATCTGCCAGATGGTATGTGTCACAGAGAATTTGCCTCATGCAAGTTTAATTTTCTAACCTGGGCTGAGTCCCTCAGCCCCAGTGCCCTCAGCTTCCTGAGGCTGGCTGAGAACTGTCTGATCCCCCTTTTCCCTCCTGTGCACTTGTCCTTTCTCTCTTGGCTTTAGCAAAAAAGTCTTTTATGGATTTTTCTGTAAGAATTTTCCTGCCCTAAACTCCATTGACGGAAAAGGGAGCAGGAACTCCAGATGCGTTGTCCTGCTTGGGGAAAGAAGCCTGCATTTCAGACAACCAAATTTATTAATCCATAATGAATCACTACCCTTGCATGGTGAGATGCCCGCCCCTTCCACCTGAAGACACAGAGAAAGAATTACAAAGGGCCTCACAGTACAGTTCACTTTTATTAACCCTGCAATTTGCCGAAGAGTATTAGAGCCGGAAGAATGTCCTTGTCAGCACAAGAAGGACATGGAGCTGTTGGAACGGGTCCAGTGGAGGGCCATGAAGATGATCAGAGGGCTGAGCACTTACGCTATGAGGACAGTCTGAGAGAGTTGGGGTTGTTCAGCCTGGAGAAGAGAAGGCTTCAGGGAGACCTTGTAGCAGCCTTTCAATACCTAAAGGGGGCCTACAGGAAAGAGGGGGAGGGACTCTGGATCAGGGTGTGTAATGATAGGATGAGGGGTAACGGTTTCAAACTGAAAGAAGGTAGATTTAAATTGGACATTAGGAAGAAGTTCTTTACTGGAAGGGTGGTGTGGCAGTGGAACAGGTTGCCCAGAGAAGCTGTAGATGCCCCATCCCTGGAAGGGTTCAAGGCCAGTCTGGATGAGGCTTTGAGCAACCTGGTCTAGTGGGAGGTGTCCCTGCCCATGGCAGGGGGGTTGGAACTAGATGATCTTTAAGGTCCCTTCCAACCCAAACCATTCTATAATTCTATGATTCTATGATTCTAACCGCTAAAATGTAAATTATACATGTTAAATTGTATGTGTACATGTGTGCACAGCCACATGCCAGGAGGTATGTCATATGTGAGAGGGACTGCATACCTTGATGTGGATATACTAACCCATACCATTCATATCCTGGGTGGCTATGCAGTAACCTTAACAGCAACTGAAAGTTCTACTAGAGTGCAGTCTACAGAGCAGAAAGAAAATCCATTCTCTCCTCTTGAGCTTTTTATAGCAAAGGTGATGAAAAGCCAAATTCAAGCAACATTAGAAAGTTCTGCCTGCACATCTCAACTCTTTTGAGGTGTTTTAAACCACACTTCTTATCATGGTATCTGAGCTGAGTATCTCAAGCTGGCTTCAAAGCCCAAGCTAAGCATTACTTCAAAGCTTTAACGCATTTTTCAGTATACCACAACATTAAAATGAACTTGAAACATATTCCTGAGCTGATATACTTGCTGAGTGCTCTGATCAGAGAAGTATTTGCTCTTTATTGGGATATACTTACTGACTTAGAGTGCAACTACTTGGGCTGAAAGTGATTGTGTTTTGTGTTATTTTTTAATACAGAATCACTGAAGAGCAAGGAATTTTCATGTTGATGAAGAGAAACTTCTCTTCAGATGGATTTGGTTCTTAATTTCTGTAGAATTACTTATTGTTTGCCCCATACGAGCTGAGAAAAGAGCTCTCAGTAAAAGAGCACACAGTAGAAACAAAGAACTACATGGGAGTATGTCAAGACCAGTTTTCCACCCAAGAGTGCAGTCAATCATGTAATAACAGATGATTATTCCAGAAAAAGCTACATCTTTTCAATTCCAGAAACCCCAAAACTCCATAATAGGTGTAAGACTTTTTTACAAAGGATTGAAATTTCTAAAACGACACTGCATCTAGAGAGTCCCTGGTTAATATACAGCCCAACTGCAGACCAGAGACCTTTTCAGCTTTTCTGGTTTGAAATGACAGTGTGCTTTAGAGGTATGTTTTTGTTCCAGCAGCAAAGGTTGTCTTCTGGTAAGGCAATCTTCAACATCCAGGTGGGAAATGTTTGTGATTTTGAGCTGAAAGTTTTCTGCTTTGGATCCATTTCTGAGTGATGCACAGAGGTGAAGGGAAGAGAAACAATATTTAGATGATATGAGTGTTTGTAAGAAGGAATGAAAGGCTGAAACTGGGTAAAGAAGTCTGACCGTTCAGGTTCTTTCTTCAGGTCCTTTTAACTCTCCGGAGTGCTCTGAAGCAGGAAAGAATTTTTTCCCTAATTTAGAGTTTTCAACCATGAACCCTGAACCTCAACCTATATGTGAGCAACTTCCATGTAACATCAACGGCAAAGTACCTAACAGGCTTAAGTACTCTCTGAGACACCTCCTTTCCTGAAATGTGAAGACACTTTGTGGTAGGATGCCCTTGTTTTCATTACAGTAAGCTACCTTCACCTTCATTACAGGTCAAGGGATGAGAATGAGATAAAAAACTGTGGTCAAAGACTGATGTGATTACCTCAGAAGGTGTTACACAAGCATGGTCTATTGGTTTCTGGACTTAAACTGGTATCTTCATGAAGTGTTCTGCTGGAATATGCAGATGGAAGTGTACATTGTCTCTGTCCCTGGCACAGTTGACACTGTATTATGCTTAACGAGGTTATGTTTTATACCAAAAGAATTGTTTCCTAGAACTGCCTAACCCTTTCCATGATCTATCTACAGAGAAAGCCTAGACAAATAGCTGAGTTGAGATGCCTCAACTGCAGACATAATCCCAACTGATCGTCCGATTAGGTGGCATGACTCTCACCTTTATTAGTGTTTAGGATTACACAGGATATCTGTACGAGAGCAAGGAAGAGATCCCAGATTTCCCAGCATTCAAACACCTGGACCACTCTTCCCTTACTGAAGACAGTTTCCTTGTAGGTGAGTAATTAGTTAAAATCCCCAGCACACACCACTGGAAAGCAGAGATAGCAAAAAAGGGAATAATGCGAAGGGCAGTATTGAATTTGGCTGCAAGAGATTGAGATGCATCCCTTTACTTCTCTATTTCTTCCTTGGAAAGCACAATTAGCAGGAGCCAATGAGGCTTGGAGGCATTTCTGCAGTCTCTGTGTGATCTGAGTCTCAGTCTCTGTGAATATTTGCTATTATTTCAGTGATCGTGATTTTGCCAAGAAAGGGGAGTACCAGAAAAAGAGAAAACCCTCCCTGTATTGCCAAGCTGATCAAATCATGCGTTTGGATCCTGTTTCAGGAGAGATATTGAACACACAGTGCCTAGAACAAATTGACCAATATTCACTCCACTAGTTTGGGTTTGGTTTTTTTTACACTGAGAATGGGAGCTCTGCATTTGAGTCAAACCTTGGCTGGGTTTCAGGTCTGGAGAACGGCTGAAAGAATTTTCCTGGAAACCCAGTGCCTTTCTCCTACTTCAGACTCTCTTTCTATAGCTCTAGTGATTTCTGGACTTGCCGTGTTAATTAGTGTGTGTAATGGGCATTCTGGTAGAACGCAGCAAATCCAGTGAGAAGCAGGCAATGCGTAAGAGTTCAAAGCTCACCTTTAATTCAGCCAGCCTTCTTATATATTCAGCCTTGTTTCACCCTATCAGTCAGTTGCTGAACGGAAGGATAAGGTTCTTTATTCCAACCTCATACTTACCTAGCCCCCGGGCAGCTCCAACCCCCTCCTTTTAATTACCACTCCAAAATCATAGAGCCCACGGTTACATGAGTCACAAATTATATCTCACGGCAGTGCATAATGCTCCTTCTCACACCTACAGAGGATGAGTCATTAAAAAATGGAAAAAAAGAAAAAGAAAAAAAAAGGAAATTCAACATTCTCCATCGATAGAAGCAGAAGGAAAAACATCAAAGAAGAAATTACGGATGGACATACCACTCCAAGTACAGACAGCTCCCTTTGAAATGGACAAAACATCGAGTTTGTCTTCAGGTGAGTTTTGTCTCATAAAGTGTCATAGTAAGGAAACAGAGTTATTACGTTCCCACTACAGCTCTTCCTAGCTGTTCCTCAGTTGAGGAAAAGTCAGCAGAAAAGGCCAGTCTTGCAACAAGAGGAGGGAAGGGAGATAGAGCAAGTATGGAAGATCTGAAGCATCTTCCCATGTAAACTAGGAATTGATTCCCAGTGCTTTTGAAGATGAACCAGGGAGGGAAGAGACACAGCAAAAAGAGACTGGGATTGAATGCAAGGCCAAAATGTGCAAGGAAGACATTTTTCACAACAAAGGTGGTGAGACACTGTCCCAGGTTGCCCAGAGAAGTTGTGGATGCTCCATCCCTGGGAGGTGTCCCTGCCCATGGCAGGGGGACTGGAACTAGATGATCTTTAAGGTCCCTTCCAACCTAAACCATTCTATGATTCTATGATTATTGCTTGGATCTGGCTCTCAAACGGAAACTGAATGCATGTGTCGCATGTCCGCTACATCTAGGCACAGGGCGGGTAGGAAGAGACCTCTGGTCCAAACTTCTTCTCAAAGCAGGGCTGACTTTAAAGGAAAATACGGTTGTTATAGGCCTTATCCATCTTGATGTAGATCAGTCACTCTGTACATACAGGATATAAATAGACAATCTAACTGGCTCACAGGAGGATGCGGGGAACACACTGCCAAAATGTTTCTCTGGGGAAACCATCATCTGTCACGTCATTGATGGAGGGTTATTTGTCCCCCAAGGATCAACTAAGAAATATTACATTGGCGGTTTTGTTGGGGTTTTTTTGTTTTGTTTTGTTTTGTTTTGTTTTAAATTGTGCAACTCTAGTTCATTGAAAAGGGAGGTGTTTCCAGGAACATAAGCAAGGAAGATTTCCCTCCATCTAGGACGTTACCAGATGAACTCCTGCCTGTTGTGTTATTTAGCGGTGATTAATAAAATCTCAGGAGTGATGCTTCTAGTGAAGATAAATCTCAGGTAGACAGGTAAACAAACACATTAGGGGAAAAGACTGGGCGGGGGGCAGAAGGAGCCATCAGCATCTGCCAGCTCAGGAAAACAACACTCCTGAACCAGAATGTGCTGAGGAAGCTGTATGGAAAGAAAAACCTCTTAAAGTACAAAATGCCTCACATTTCTACATCCTAAAATTCAGAGAGATTGCAGTAAAAGCACAATATATGCAGTTGTTCTTTGTCAGTCTACAACCAGGTCTCTTTTGCCTTAAACATCTTTGTAGTGCTTTGTGGCTTTATGTCCTTGTATCGCTCTGCTTGTTCTCCACATCATCCCTCTCCTTTGGCAAAGTTTGAGACGCTGACACCTGAGCTCTTTTCAGTATCAAAAATTCAGAAAACATCCAGTTTTCCTTCTCCTCCTCCCCTTATGGACCAAGCTGAGGATGTCTTTCCTCCCTTTGCTCCTGTAGGAGCAAGGAAATAATTATCAAAACCTTTTGAGCCGTGTTCATTCTATAATATATAAATATACTAGCTCAGGGTTATCAAGGTATTTGTTCTTAAAATCCTTTTTTTTCATGTTTTCCTTTTATTTTCATGTAGCATATGTACAAATTTCATGTGGTTTTGATTTTAAAATCAGAATAACAGTATCGTCAGGTAGGCAGGACCCTAATTTTTCATGAAGTAATTTCTCATATCAGCTAAGGAATCCAATGCCAAAGAAATTTAAGATTTTAAACTGACACTGGAAAAGTATGGGCCTGAAATATGGCAAAAGCCAGAGCTAGCTACTTTAAAATAGGCTCGAGAGAAGTTACCATGTTGGACACATGTAGTTCAGTCCAACTGTTCCCACACTCCTGATCCTACAGCAAGAAGATCTGCAGACCTTCAGAAAAGCCACTCTACTGATGACAACAGTGTAATTTTACAGGATCTTGTTCCTCTACAGCATGACTCAGAGTACATTGTTTAACAAGCCAGGAGTTGAACTAAGTGCAGCTGTTTAATGAGGCTAATACGTGAGGGTGCATGCATGCTGAAAGACCATGACGCAAGCTCTTAGCCCGCCTCATAACAGTACCACTTCTCCAAAAGGACACTGCCAGACAGAAAAAGAAAAATCAGTTCCTTCCTGTATCAATATGTGTTTTGCCCAAGAAGGGATTACATGGGGAAGGAGGAATTTGTTCTCCAAACCCTTAACTGTGTGCCTATGCTAATAGATTAAAACATCTGGCACTGGAGCCAACTGGTTTCTCCATACTGTTCAATTCTCTCTCTTCCCCAAAGCAGGCTGGGATCCATGCTGCCTGCTGAGATGTTCTCTGGCCCATTTTGACTCCTAAACTATGCCTAAGATTTGTTGGAGAATGCTGATACAGCCCAAAATCATCACCATTCTTGCAATTTAGCTGTGTAGAAAACATAACTTCTGTGCTTGAGAATATTGTCTGGCAAGGCTTAATTTACTAATACAGGTAAGAAAAGCTCTTGATGACTTTTCTCATATCCCTGGAGACGATTCTTGTAGGCATGTGGGCGTTTTGGTGCTTGCTGGACTGTTTAACTTCATGCTGAACTGGAACGAGCACAAGACAAACCCGTGGTCTTCCCTATGATTTGAGTGGCCATGTTCCATGCCCTCCATGTTCTTCTGGCCCAAGCTAATTATTTCCTATATCATAACACAGTTTGAACAGGAAAGGTGGCAAATACTCTTGTGCTTTACTTTACTGATCCCAGCAATCAAATGAACAATGGAGTCTTGAATTTGGAGTCAAAGAAGACACCACTCCCTTGGCAAGGGCTTTCACTGGTGAGGTGCAATAGGAAGATCTATTCTGGCCAGATTTCAGAGGAAACCAGAGTGAAACTGTGTGGTGATTCAGTCTGTTAGTGGGAACCAGACTTTTCTGACAAGAAAGGCTGGATCAGTGTCTCATGTCACTTCAGAGGAGAAACCCAGACACTTTGCCACTAAACTTTCCCTCTTAGATCAATTTGGGACATGTGCAGAAGCTCTGAGCTGCCAGACATGGCTAAGAAAAAAGAAGGGAGGTGCCTGTGGAGCCATCAGCTGTCACATAGTGTTGGATTATTGTCCAAACGTCTTGGACTTAGATCTATAAATTCTACTTAAATAACTTCTTATGTGTTTGAATCCTCCACTGAGCATGGCTGTGGGTGTGCTACCTATTCATAACCTCAGCCATTTAACCTGGACCTGGCAGAGAACAGTTTGGTTTTGCTTATTTGCATACATTCATCTTTTTCTTCCAAGCTTTGCATTGCAAGGACTAAGATGAAATACAGACTGCTGTAATCTGGAAGTTAGGAAATATTGAAGGTGGTATGAATCATAGAATCATAGAATCTTCATGGTTGGAAGGGCCCTTTGAGATCATCGAGTCCAACCATACACACAAAAGAAAAAAAAGAAAAAAAAAAAAAACACACCACCAAAACAAACCCCTACAATCTCTATCACTAGAGTACGCCCTGAAGTGCCAAATCTACACCTTTCTTAAATACCTCTAGGGATGGTGACTCAACCACCTCCCTGGGCAGGCTGTTCCAGTGCCTGACCACTCTTGCAGGAAAGTAGTTCTTCCTAATAGCTAATCTAAACCTCCCCTGCCGCAACTTCAGACCATTTCCTCTGGTCCTGTCATTATTCACTTGGGAGAAGAGGCCAACACCCACCTCTACAAATTCCTTTCAGGTAGTTGTAGAGGGCAATGAGGTCTCCCCTCAGCCTCCTCTTCTCCAAACTAAACATGCCCAGTTTAGTCCTGGTGAGAGCTCCAATATAGGAAAAGCAGAGAACGTGTGGTGTTGTACCTTAACAAAGCACTGTGAGGGACATAAGTCTAGCACTAACCCATTATACTAAGTTCTGCCCATAATACTGACTCCTGCCTGTCTGTTAGTTCCTTCTTCATCTTATCTTCTCCCCAGCCCTGTGACAGTTAACAGACATTAATTCTTCCTGACTTTACAGGGAAAAGAGAAATATCAGTCATCAGCTAAGGGAAACCACAAATCAAGTCATTATTCCTTGAAATAAGATAGTACTGAATGTCCCTAGACAGGGTCAGAGATTCGCTGTAGTCAACAACACTCAGACATGTAGGACCAGATTCATTTCACCTTCCTAGAGGGCACATACCTACATCTCAGTGTATCATCTCAGACTTGCTCTATAGTCAACAGAGGAAAAGAAGAACTTTCAGGGCACATTTCATCTGACCTTCTTTCGCTATTGACTCTAGCCTGAGATGAGGTGATGAAAGGAGTCTTGCACCTCTACATAGCATTAGCTTCCCTTTGCAAAGTAAGGATGTAAAATTACTACATTGACGTTCTGCATCTTGGGGAAAAAAAGTTTAAAAGCGGGACAGAAAGGGCCTGAAGCCTTGTCTTCTGCACGCTCACCCATATTTCACCTGTACTGCAACGAACCACACCATCTCCAAAAATATCTACTGTCACAGATCCCCACAGGTGTCAAGTCCTTGGTGGCTTGACCTTTCCGTTCCCTCAATGATACAGCAAATCATGATTGTCCAGTGGCAATAGCTGCTGTAAAGAGAAGAGTGCTCACACCTTCTGCTTCCTTTCTGCAGGCACCAGGGCCATGGACTGTAACAAGGTAGGCTCAGCACAGACTGAAAGGTCCCACTGATGCATCCAGAGCTCAGAAAACCTCATGTCTAAGTTATCTTAGAATCTTCCCTAACCTTTGGTTGTTTCCCACCCTGTTCCACACGCCTGTTTTTCCTGTCACTTGTGTTCTCTTAATTGCTTGATGCTAATGGTAGTGAATTTCTAGCAACATACTTTTTCTTTTTTGGATCTTGAAAAGAAGTCATTTAACCTCTTGGGCTGATGGATTTTCAAGGGGGTTGTACAGCTGTGGAGTCTGAGAAGTGCAGAAAGGTGAAAAGAGATTGAAGCAAATAAATTAAAAAAAACTTCTAGAGCTACTATTACCCAAAGAAACGTGCTCTGAGAAGCTTTTAATTCTCAATAAAATGAAGGAGGAACAATAATAATATATTAGACACCACTGTTAATTAAATAGCACAATGCAGAAATCTTCTTAAGGGATTATCTGTGATAGAACCTCGGGTTTAACATTGTTTATGCTCAGAGGTTCATATGACAGACCACCAAAGTAAAGTAGTGGGTCTGCAGTCTTCCAAATAAATTACATTCTTTAATAATCAAGTTTTTAATTTTGCAGATTAAGAAACAGGATTATCAGTCCCTGATTTGTCCATCAATGGCTATAACTTTGCTCATAAAAAAAAAGCAGGATTAGTCACTGATTAGAAAGAATCAAAAGCTAAAAAAATCAATATGGCATTGCTCAGGCAATGTGACTCGAGTCCTGTCTTTATTACTGCTTTCCATATGTGGTCTTCTAGTTTGTATTTTCCCCAACTGGAGAGTGGGAAAAATAACATATCCCATATCAGTATCCCAGGAGAATACATTGTTTTAAGTTATCTTAGTTTTATCTGTGCATTTATAGATAATATAACATGCTAGGTACCATTGTATTTAGTGTTCTGAACATACTCTTTTGCATTAAAAAACACAAACAATATGTCTCATAGTGCCTTGCTTTCTTATCTTCTCCCCTGGGAAAAAATTTTCTTCCCTGAGAAAAAGCATGTACATTGGAGTGCTGATTTGATTGGATTTGCTTTAACATATCTATTTCTGAGCACTATGTGTTAGAGAAAGGAAATCAAATGTAAGTGCTTCATTCTGGGAACTGCAGGTGTTGCACAAAGTAATTATGAGAGGGGAAAGAAAGAAAAACAAGAAAGAAAAAAAAGATGTACACTGTACATTTAAGGCAAATAAAGCAAATATAACACTTCTAGTAAGTGACGCTGAAATTTAGGAATTGGATGTGATATCTTACGCAGAGCTTAATCTCAAAATGCAGTTTGCTGTCAGGAAGGCTCAGTCTGCTGTCTGCGTGCTTCTCCTCTGCCCTTCTGCTTCCCAGAGGCCAGTAAGTGATGCAATGCGATGACCAGACAGCTAGAAGCAAGCAATAAAAGAGTAAACCCTCAGGGAGAGTTCTGAGAAAGAGAGAGGGTGTGATAAAGGAACACACACAAATATGTAGTGGAATTAGCAAAAAATAGTAATAACAGAAGGAAAAGTCAATACATACAGCATTGATTTTCTGATGTTCTCTATGTGTATACGTGCAATACTACTAACTTTGACTTTTTAATCAGTTGAGCCAGTCTGTATTGGTTAAGTATTTTTCTGCCTGAATAACACTATAGCTCAAATATCTTAGCCTGAGCTGTCTTTACATACTATTTTTTCTCCCATAAGATTCAGCTAAAAGAGGAGACCTCAACCTTTACAACTGAGAGATCAGATGGGAAAAAAAGAATGACTGTAACCATATTCAAAGGAGAAATAATTTCCCTTGTGCACCAAACTCATCAGTTTGGGTTCAATTTATAAAATAACTTTACTCATGACTGACAAAAAGCTTGTGGTCATTTCTTTTGCTCTTCTTTCACAGCCAACAGGGAGCTGAAGAGAAACAAACTGAAAGAACATATTTTGTGAAGCTTAATGAAATCTTACGTCAGGATTAACGATGAATTGAAAAGGAGGCAGCTGCAAAACAGGAGCTTTCTGAAGTATGCTTCTAATATGTTATAGAAAATGTATGTGAATTTTCCAGGAAGCCACAGAGACTCAGTAATTAACACTGACCACCAAGAAAAGTTCAAAGAGAAAAAAAAAATCCAATTTTTTGGGAAAAAAAATAGCCTAATTCTTACTTATTTATTTATAGTTATCCATAAAAACAGAATGGGATTTCACATAATGCACTGAAAGTTCCCTTTAAAACAGCTGTGTATTTTTTACACTCTTTTCCACTTTTTACTGTCCCTTTTTAAGGAAACAAGTGAACCAGAGGGCCAGTAAAGCAATGTAAACTGGCATACATGAGTAGTGCTTCATATACTACAAGTGCTTGTATAAGAGCACACTGGTTAATAACTACTGGTTGCTTTTACCTTCCAGATGTTGTCTTTAAAATGCAAGGATCACAATTTGTGGCCACTGTGTGCATGCACAGTCACAGGTCAAGCAATTTAAATAACATATTTATAGTGGTCTGGTCCCATGACCCTGGCAGTCACTGGAAAAAAAAATTCTCACTGACTTCAGTAGATTTTAGCCCAGCTCAGAATCACAGAATCATAGAATGGTTCAGGTTAGAAGGGACCTTAAAGGTCATCTAGTTCCAACCCCCCTGCCATGGGCAGGGACACCTCCCACTAGACAAGTTGCTCAAAGCCCTGTCCAGCCTGATCTTGAACACTTCCAGGGATGGGGCATCCCCAACTTCTCTGGGCAACCTGGCCAGTGTCCCACCACCCTCCCAGTAAAGAATTTCTTCCTTATATCTAATCTAAATCTTCTCTTCTCCAGGCTTGTTCATACAACTGTTCCCACCGTGATCCAGAAGAGCTGGTTTAGAGAGCAACCTGATCTTCAGTTTAGTCTCCAGTGTTGTGGTGGTAAAGTCAACTGGTCTGGATGAAAATCAGTAGTATAGAGGATGAGCTGGACATGACTCCAAAGTCACATATTACAGCAGGGGAGACTGCGTTGGAAAGCCAAGGATTGAGGACTCTACAGGCACAGAGTAATAACTCAGGCAGTTTCTTTGGCAAAGGGCTTTGGGATCCTTCTGGAGACTGCTCACTGGATATCCATGCTGCAATCCCACAAACTAGCTATGAGTTGTCTGGGACACCCCCACGGCACAATATGCCTGTGCTGGGGGAAGCTGGGTTTAGCATCAGCGTGCCCCTATGCCTGGGAATCAAGCCCTATCAACTGAGTCTGCTGCATCCCACTCCAGACCCGTCTGGTGTGAATTCAGCTCAGGGACATAGTGTTGCTTGGGATGACGAGTGTCCCATGATAGCCTATTGCTCCCCAAAAAGGGCCCTTGTATAAGGACTGGTTAAATAGCTTAAGTTGTAACATGCTATTTCCATTCCCTTCCTTAAACCCTGGGTTAAATCTCCATCAGACACATACTACTGACTTCTCTGCCTCTTCTACCAAACAGAGAGAATCTGTTCTGTCCTCAACAATTGATAACTCATCTGCCTTTTGCTCTCCTCTCCTGCCATCTTGCCTATGATCATCCAGGTCGCTCTGATATCTCCCTTTGAGACCCACGACCACCTAAAACACACCTCTCTCATCCCTGCACTGCCTTTAGCTAGTGGAAATTCCTTTGCCCTCTGCAGAGGTTGTGTGCACGTTTTCCATAAGGGAAGGTACTGGTTCCTTCTCCTTCCTGGATGTTAGGTTTGCACCGATCAATCTCTTATTTCCTTCATGTTAATCTCACCTTCTTATTGCCCATTTACACCATGCCGTACCCTAGCATAAGCGAGGGTTATGGTTGTTGTTTATCTTGTCTCCTTGCACCCCAATATCCAACTAATTGTTTATGAAGCCATGCCTTGGGATACCCTTAGAAACTGGGACCCCTCAACTTACATCACAGAAAGGAACTCAAGGAAAGGTAAAATTAAGAGTAGTTACACTGAAGATAATGCAGAAACTCAGTGGCCTCGCTGATCATTGGATCTAAGCCTCTTGTGTTTACCCCCAGTGCTATTCCCTTCTGCCTTCCTTCAGGAGATGTGTGTTTGTTTACATCTATATGGACTATATATAAACATATACTACCTCTGCTGTGTGTAGACAGGGAGGCTATGATGATGCTGAGCTGTCATTGCAGCCCAAGCAAGGCTGGAGCCCCCAGTAAGAAGCCCCCAAAATTCTGCTTGTTCATCTTTCTCACCAGCACCCTTCCATGCCACTGTGGGCAGGATCTGCACACCTCTGCAGGGTGATAATTAGAAACATCAGGCAGCAAATTCCCTCTGCGTAGAAACCAAGCAGCAAGCTGATGCAGGCAGGGGGTGGTTTTGGGGTTTTTTTGGGGTTTAGAGACTTCCTTGGCTTTAACACGCCTGTCCATGGCAGCTTCTGTTCCTTCTCCCCTTTGCAGGTAACACTTCCATCATCCCAAGTGACCTACAGTTCTCTCTCCTGAAAGTGCCTTGGAAAGCCAGAGGGAGAAAAAGGAACACACAAGAATCGGTTGGGAAGAAATCAGTACTCATCCACATTTTTCACCCAGCACCTCTTAAAACCTAAACTGAACCAGTCACCTCTAGCAAGGGAATAAAACCTAGGAGGTTATCCTGAAAATCAGGATAACAGCAGGGAAGGGAGAAGTGCATCTTCCCCAGTTCCCTTACGCAAACTGTGACTGTGCTGTGGGAGGATTAGTCAGAGCCGCTTCCAGGTGACAGATCTCAGAAGGATTCTGTCACACTTGCAGGTATGATGATGCACAGGAACCTTGGAACTGGAAGCATCTGTATTTTTAAGAACTGAATACCATGTATTACTCACCAATGTGTATTGTGATCCCCAGTTACTTTATGCAAGTCCTGTGAGAAGGGACAACAGTCATCCCTGGGGTGGAAATATTACATTCAAACCCCTTCTCTGCTGGGAACGGTGTTTTGGTTCAGCAGCAAACAAATTTGAACAAACTTTTCTCTCTATCCTATAGGTCTTAGGTCAGATAAACTCAAAGTTAGTGGGTTTTGTTGTTTTTTTTTCTCTTTGAAATAAAAATATGTGCCTTTGAAAGCGTGTAATTTTGTTTGATACAAAGGAAAGCACTTCTCTGTGGGATGCTTGCTTGAAACAGGCAGTAAAGAAAGCAGGCAAGGAAACAATGGGCGTGATTACTGAGTTTGTTCAGTGCACTATCGTGGTTCAGAATTCAGGCTTAGAATTAAAGCAGAGCCTGGATTTTCATTCAGGTCTTTTCAACAGTGGCAGAGTGCCTAAACCATACTGGAGTTAATCTCTTCCTGGTCTTATCACTGAAGTTGGGGGTTTTTTGCCTGATATATTTACAGCAAGTGTAGATGGAGAGCGTGTTTTGCAGGTGTATGTGCTACCCAGCACATTATAAAGCCTATTCATTGCTGTCTTCACTTCAGCGAATGTTTATACATTTCTATGCAAAGCACAACAGCATCAACAGGCAGAAACCTTGCAGTGTCCTGTGTGAAGCATTTTTCTTGTTGAGAGACAGATTTTCTTTATTCAGAGAGGGGAATTTAACCCACAGCATGGTTCACCAAGTGGTTATTGTCCCTGAGTCCCTGAGGGTAATTGCAGAGGTTTCATTGTAAGTACAAAATAGTGATTAAACATAACTACATTAAAATATTTAGCCAATGCCATTAGAGAAACAGGTAACAAATTTATTTCTGTGGCAACCCAGGGAGACACTGTGCCATGGAGAGCTAGAAGAATAAATTCATCCAGCCATTTGTTTCCTTGCCCCGGTAGATAGGAACGCAGCAAATATCTTCACGGCATTAAGAGGTGGTGGCTATTGCTCCTTCTTAGCCCCGTCACTGTTGAGCTTAGCACCGTGGTGCGAGGAGAATTTGTCAGACAGCACAGGGGTGGCACAGAGGACTTTGTGCCTGGAAAGCAGCAGAATTTCTTTGTTGACTCGGATGGGCTTTATAGAAAGAATGAATGGATAGATGGATAATGAGAGTACGTGTGAATAGATGTTTCCATCTGCAGATTAATTATCTTTGGGTAGAGTCCATCATTCTCATAGAATCATTCATAGAATCATAGACTCATAGACTCATAGAATCATAGAATGTGTTGGGTTGGAAGGGATCTTTAAAAGTCACCTAGTCCAACCCCCCTGCAGTAAGCAGGGACATCTTCAACTAGATCACACTGCTCAGAGCCTCATCAAGCCTGGCCTTGAATGTCTCCAGGGATAAGGCCTCCACCACCTCTCTGGGCAACCTGTTCCAGAGTCCCACCACCCTCACAGTAAAGAACTTCTTCCTCATGTCTAATCTAAACCTATCCTGCTCTACTTTAAAACCATTGCCCCTCATCCTATCGCTACATGCCCTTGCAAACAGCCCCTCCCCAGCTTTCTTGTAAGCCCCCTTCAGGTACTGGAAGGCCGCTATAAGATCTTCTAACACCTTCTTTTCAGTGGGTGACAGTGCATCCTTTAGGCCAAAATGTTTTTGTGAACTTAATGACTGCTTGTTTCAGCAAGGAAGAGACCTGTCCTGCTCACCACTCCCCACCATCTTCTCCCCACTCTCTTGGGTTGTGCTTGTCCTTGACCCAGAGCTCAAATCATGCTCTCAAATCTCAACAGCTCTTGAGGGACAAAACAAGCAGACAAAACTATTTTAATTTGTGGCTCTGTCTATGGCTGTCATGGCTGGTTTGAGTGCTGCAAAAGCCTCAAAAAAGAACTTTCAGAAGGAAAAAATGCAGGTAAAGCAGTAAAAAGCATCTAATGTTGAGACGGGTTCCATGTTATTTGTAGGGACCTGGACTGAATTTTTCATTTCTAAAGTAGAAGTGGGGCGTATAAGTAGAGAATCAGCAGTCGTCAGAAAAAACTGTCTCTCAACAGGGCAACTTATTGGTGATTAATTGATAGATAATTACATGAGATTTCCTGGCACAGGGGTAAGATACCAGCCATCAGTTCATCGATCACATCTTGCCCTTGAGAAAGTCACAGGTCCTATAGCCACTGCCTTGCCAGATGCCACTTCTCCCAGATCCAATCCCATGGGCCACCAGTCTCTGACCCCTACCAAAAGTGATTGCTGACTAGGATCTCAGGAAAAGTGGTTTCGTAACCAGACCATTTCTGATCCTCAACAAGCCTCTTCTTCCCACTTACACTCTGTGAAATGAAGGAAATATTACACTGTCAAGCTGATTTGTGAGATAAAACCCAATAATGGCCATGGGGACTTCAGGGATGCTCACAGTGAACCTCATGAGCCTCTAGATAGACTTGCAAACACCAGATCATATTTCACAACCACACAAATTTCAATTTCCAAACCAAGTGAAGTCTACACAGTTCCAACCCATCTTCTCTTTCTTTGATCAAAACGAGACTGAAATTAAAAACAATTAACCACTAATAATCTCAAATTTTGACAGAACTACTTCAGTGAGACCTTGAGTAAAAGCAGATAAAAGTTTTACGGTTTGGTCCAAAATGGGATAGAATCAAATCATCCATCAAAGTAATATGTCCCTCTGGGATGGAGCATGATTCATTATTTGCAATTTCATAGTATTCAATGGCTCCAAATGAGACCAGGGTCTGATAGAGAGATTTCCTAGGTCTGGCCAGCCCACTGGGTTGTAATCAATTAATATCTTTTGCTATATATCATCAAAGCTTTGGATGAAATATCCAAGTTTGCAGGGGCTCTGGTCAACATTAATAATCAGCAATCAGGAGAGTGCAGAGGAACTACATCCATTTTAAAACAGCACTTGACAACAGTAAGCATTATGTTTTGGTGGCTGCAGCTCTCACAGTCAAGATTCAGTGACATATTTTCCATACTCTTATTATTAATAGCAACGAGATGCTTTTTCATTGCTTATTTATACTCTCATAATTCTAATAGCTGAAAAATACAGGGAGGGATACTCCGTTCAATGATGCACAGCAAGTGCTATGAATTGAGATCTGCAATCAGGAACGCCCAGTTTTATGTACATGTTTTTTGATCTGCAGTTTCCAAGCTTTTGAATAACTCCACCTGAAAAAATAAATAAAACTGCTACCTCCAAGACTAAAATAGAAATCACATAGAACATACCAAGGATGCAAGTGCTAAAATGATCACAGGCGACAAACTGCTGGCAAATGTGAAAACTGACTTCATCCTTCACTCGTACATATTCCTTGTCTATAAAAATAACTTTAGGCTAAGCAGGCCATCTCTTGTCACGTAACTGTGATTCAGTTCCCTGTGTGCCTTGCAGCATCTACAGAAATACGGCTCTGGCAAGTGGTACTTTAAAGAGTCTTGGACCAGAGCCTTGTAGGAGAGGCAAGGTATCAAGGGAAAAGTAACAGTGATGAATCCAAATATCAAGGATGGGCTCTGGGATGGACATGAGGTGGCATGTTGAACCCTTAGCACATCTCTTGTACTCAGCACTGGTGAGGTCACACCTTGAGTATTGTGTCCAGTTTTGGGCACCTCAATACGAGAGAGATATCGAGGTGCTGGAGCGAGTGCAGAGGAGGGCAACGAAGCTGGTGAAGGGCCTGCAGAATAAATCTTATGAGGGGCGATTGAAGGAGCTGGGACTGTTTAGTTTGAGGAAGAGGAGGCTGAGGGGAGACCTCATCACTCTCTACAACTACTTGAAAGGACATTGTAGAGAGGTTGGTGCTGGTCTCTTCTCACAAGTAATTAGCGATAGAAGAAGAGGAAATGGCTTCAAGCTGCAACAGGGTAGGTTTAGACTGGACATTAGGAAAAACTTCTTTGCAGAAAGAGTGGTCAGACACTGGAATAGGCTGCCCAGGGAGGTGGTGGAGTCCCCATCCCTGAATGTGTTTAAGAGTCGTTTAGATGTGGTGTTAGGGGATATGGTGTAGGGGAGAACTTTGTAGAGTGGGGTTGGTGGTTGGACTCGATGATCCCAAGGGTCTTTTCCAACGTAAATGATTCTATGATTCTATTCCAATGGGCTGGCATGGTCCTGGAGATGCTGCAAAGGATCGTGTAAGGAGGTGGAGACTGGTAGGAAACTGATGCTCTGTAGGGGGTAAAACTGATGCAGTCTGATGAGATCTAAATTAGAACAATAAATACATTGCAGCCTTGTTTCATCTCCTTCAGTCATTGCAAATGCTTTGGGGACGATGCTGATTTACTGTATATTTTGGAGGCCCCACGCACGCTTCTGAGACATACAAAATACCGAAGGAAGAGCCTCAGAAGTCTTTGAGGGATTGAAGTGTCCAAATTTCCATTAATCAGGAGAAAAATAGGAAATTAAAACCCCAGCGTAGCTTTGCAATCTCAATAAGTACCAATCTCTCGTTGTTTTGCAAACTAGGGTATTAAAGACACTATTGATGCAATTTAATCTCCCTGAAGTACCACCCAGCATGGGTGCAGGACACATGGGGAAATTTGCTACATGTGACAAAGGGAAATGCAGAAGGACAAGGGAGGAAAAAACATCTGTTAGAGGAGGATTCTTGTTGACAGGCCTCTATATGGGATTCATGACTTTTTTCTTTTTTTTTTTCCCGAAAGTTTCCTGTCTCTCCTTGTCAGCCTAAGGCTTAAAAACATCAGTAACAGTAAACAAGGCACTCTGTCCTTCCCTGCGTCCCTTTTCTCAGCTGGAGATATATCCTGTTTAAAAGGTCAAAGGTCCAGGAATCCCTGTGAGAAGAGCAGGAGTAATAGGACCTTTAAACTAGATTTGAAGGGGGGCGAGGATGGTACTGGACTTGCTGGTGAGGTGCCAGGGAGTAGCTGCTCAGCGTTGGGTGCGGAGCATGCCAGTAATTCTGAGAGTCAGAAGGTATACCACATCTCAAGGGTCAAAACTACACACATGACTCCTTCTCTGAAATGCTTATATACCAATGCACGCAGCATGGGGAATAAGCAGGAAGAGCTGGAGATCTGTGTGCGGTTGCAGGGCCATGATCTCATTCCAATTACTGAGATGTGGTGAGACAGCTCACATGACT
>VWZL01002056.1:815108-826110 GCA_013396915.1 Stercorarius parasiticus | reverse complement strand
TCTTTTAAATACCTCCAAGGATGGTGACTCAACCACTTCCCTGGGCAGCCTGTTCCAATGCTTAATAACGCTTTCAGAGTAAAGATTTCTCCTAATATCCCATCTAAGCCTCCCCCAGTGCAATTTGAGGCCATTTGCTCTCGTCCTATCACCTGTTACCTAGGAGAAGAGACCAACCCCCACCTCTGTACAACCTCCTTTCAGGTAGTTGTAGAGAGCAATAAGGTCTCCCCTCAGCCTCCGTTTCTCTAGGCTAAACAACCCCAGCTCCCTCAGCCACTCCTCATAAGACCTGTTCTCCAGATCCCTCACAAGCTTTGTTGCCCTTCTCTGGATCCGCTCCAGCACCTCAATGTCTTTTTTGTGGGGAGGGACCCAAAACTGGACACAGTACTCGAGGTGGGGCCTCACCAGTGCTGAGTACAGGGGGACGATCACTTCCCTAGTCCTACTCACCACACTGTTCCTGATACAAGGCAGGATGCGGTTGGGTTTCTTGGCCACCTGGGCACACTGTTGGCTCATAGTCAGCCAGCAGTCAACCAACACACCCAGGTCTTTTTCTGCCAGGCAGATCTCTAGCCACTCTTCCCCAAGCTTGTAACACTGCATGGGGTTGTTGTGACCCAAGTGCAGGTCCCAGCACTTGGCCTTGTTGAACCTCATACCATTGGCCTTAGCCCATCGATCCAGCCTGCCCAGATCCTTCTGTAAAGCCTTTTTACTCTCAAGCAGGTCGATACTCCGACCTAACTTGGTGTTGTCTGCAAACTTACTGAGGTTGCATTCAATCCCCTTGTCCAGATCATCGATAAAGATATTAAACAGAACTGGCCCTACAGAATCTTCACCTACAGTGGGTGGTTCTTCATTCTTACAGCCCCTGCTTTTGCCTTCTGTGACTTGGGTGGTGTGATTAGAGCCCTTGCCGGTGAAGACTGAGGAAAAATAGTCATTGAGTACCTCAGCCTTCTCCATATCCTGGGTGACCAGGTCTCCTGTTTCCTTCCAGAGAGAGCCCACATTTTCCCTAGTCTTCCTTTTGTCACTGACATACTTACAGAAGTTTTCCTTGTTGCACTTAATAATAAAATATCTGTGAAGCTATCTTTAAAAAAAAAAATACGCAGAATAGCACTATGGATATACTGAGATGCCAAGGCAATAGTAAAAATAGTAACAGGCTCATGTAAGCCTTATTTTGATGAGAAAACACAGACTACTCTTTTCTCTTTGTTACAGGGTAACATTTATGAAGAAATCATTGAGAAATTAGTTGCTGTAGAAGAAAAAGAAAGCATTCGAACCCTGCTACTTACAGTTCAAATAATAGAAGCAATTCTGATGAAAATGTAAGATGTTATGTAAATGTAAGGTAGTTTTAGAAAGGCAGTCACAAGTTACTGACAGGAGACGTTAATTAATATTCTAAGGTTATAAACAACGATAATAGTTTTTGGACAGCTAGAAAATGCTGGAGAAAGCCCTAAAGGTGGCACAAAACTTTCTCTGGTATTAATTTTTTCACCAGAGAGTACTTTACCAGGTGTAGTTTAGTTAATATAAATCTGCAAGTTGGTTCATCTTACTCCTGCAATTAAGCCAGAAGTCTATGTAAATGTATATACAGATCCATGCAAAGCGGCCTAAACAACCTTTGTTGTCTTTATGGTCACTCTCATGTCCTCTAGCCAGCAAATCTAATCTCTTTTGCTTCTAAAAATTCAAAGCTAGTCTTGCCATACCCTGTTGGAATTCAGCTGACAAACTTTCTAAGCCCCAGGGATTTGTCCTTGCAAAATTACATTCTCCAACAAGTCAACAAGGCCTTCTGCTGAAGAAGTCTTTGATTTAGAAGCAGGAGAATTGTGCAATATTCGCCAGATGTGATCTAATGATCACACCTGTGCTGTAGCTTCATAAACTAGCTGCAGGCCTTAGAATGATGGAAATCAGTATCATTGTTGGAAGCGTACATACAGTAACCGCAAGAAATTACATTGCAGGAGAAGTAAAGGTAGTTGCAAGAGAAAATGAAAATCCCTGTTCTCCAACTCTTCTCGGCTTTGCAAGCTAAGGCTGCTTCAGATAATAAAGGGACGAAATCTGGCCTGAATGCAGTCTCTTGGGAAAGAACCAAATGCAATACTCCAGATTAGTCTCGGTAATCTCTGCAACACTTAATTTCATACCCAGCTCCAGATTGCACTCTCATTCAGACAGCAATTTGTACTCCTCTGAGCAAACAGCTACTTTTTTGTCTGAAAAAGTTCATCTCCTGTGAGACCCACCTCAGATAAGCTGGGTGGTCTGAGGGAACGACCCGGCACAGGCACACATGTTTACACCCTGCCTCTAACCCCAGCTGGGTGGTTTTGCCTGCATCACCGATACTCCTCTCCATTGCAGAAATGGCAAAGCCCACGAAAATTCACAGTAAGCAGGCCACAAAAAGGAAGAGTTTTTACAGAATACTCTTCCTCTGTCAACACACACTCACCTCCATCATGGTTTCTGAATAGCAGCAAAAGCTGTTTTTCTAGGGCTCCAGGAAGATTCCTGTGTCTCCTCAGAGCCCTGCAGCTCACCGTAACCTGCGTGGCCCCCTGCTGCTTGCCTGTGCCACACCACACAGCCCAGCAGCCCCTACCCTCACCAGCTCTGTCCCCTGGGGCACTTACTGCTAGCATGAACCGCTCTGCCCAAAGGAACATGGCACAACCATAATCAAACAAGAGCATCCTAATAGTATCCATCATAGTCACAAAAAGGACCTCTATCCCCTTGGGCTGGCTTTAGGGAAAGTCAGCACATAGGTATGTAGGAAAAAGTTATAGCTATAGTTATCATTGTAATACTTGTAATGATCCCTTAAAGTTATAGAAAAACTATATCCTTGCAATAGTACCAATGAAGTCTTCATGTCTTTTCATGCATCTTCTGAGCTCTCTGAACCAAGCCTGAATAAAAGCATCTCATGTGATGTCCACGTCCTATCTCACCACACTTATCCTTAAGTGGTATCTCTGTTTCTGTCTGTCTCAGCAACATGTTCTCAGAGAACTACTGTACTCAAAGGCATTTGCAACAACAAATATTTCCCTTCAATTTGCAGTTTTCTTAACAGAGTCCTGCCTTCCTGAACAGAACCACATGGCGCTCTTTTTATTTTTCTCAGGCACTTGGGTGGATGTCTCATTATAACGGTTTTACAATAGATACTGAACCATCTCAGGTGACATCAGCCAGAAGCCTAAGCCAGGAAAGTTTCTGCATTTATAGTGATCAAGAGGAAGTGCTTCAATTCTGAATGTTTTAATTGAGGTAGCCAAGAAAACTTGCTCCTAAAGTTCTGCCAAAAAATACTACAGATCGCATGGAGATTCAACAGTTTGGGACGCTCCACCCTTGCCCACCCAATTAATGAATTGATCAATATTATTATATTGATATTATGCTGTGTCACAAATGTCTTCATAGCATTCAATTCTGCTTACCCATTAGGTGAGAGACAAGGGTCAATTAGTAAATAGAAGTATGCTCCTGCCTCAACAGCTCCCACCGGAAGCTAAGACTCAGTACGTCCATTCACCCAGTTCTGCTTACAAGAGCAAAATTCTGGAGCAATGTGCAAAGCAGCCAGCTACAAGGTAAGAAGAAAGATGAGAAAAGAGGATTTTTAAAAGTTTCACATGACAAAAAAGGCAGTGCCTTCTTGTGACTTAAGAGAATCATACCACTTTAGCAAATGTTTAAATAACCAAAGCACTTGTGTGTATTGATCCTTCGTTTATTCCCTACGGATATTAGTTATTGCAGTGCTTTGGGCCAAATGAAAAATATATTTCCAGTCATTTGCCATTGAAAGCTTATACTCCACTTTCTAAGACCCACACTAGTGACTTTTTTCCTGTAAGGAAAAGCATTAGAGATCTTCCATGTCCCCTTTGTGAAATCTGTGTGCTTCTGCTTCACTTCTCAATCCAAGTTAACACATACATCTGTACTGTTTTAGCAGTTGGTAGCTTTACCAAACGCAAAAAGTAAGAGCAATAAATGATACTTGGTTTTAAACCAAGTTTAAGGCATGAATAAAAATGCTTTTTCTTCAAAGCTCAAAAGAGACCCTTTCATAACTACTCTTGACAGACCGCAGAGGATGGGATCTAGATATCTTTTAAACAAGAGGTTGTAGATGCCAACTTTATTTCTCAAGTGGCTAAACCAGACATATTAACTCAAATGGAACAAGAAAGAAAGATGCCTTCCTTGTCCCAACAAACCTATTATCATGAGGGCTGTGAATATTATGTGTTCAATGTTCTATGTGAAGAATGAACAGTAAAAGCTTTCAAAATGAAGTCATCTGTAAACGCATACTGTTTTTTGAACTTAAGATGTAAGCTCCCATGGAAGTTGGCCTTTTGAAAAGTTAAGAGAACAACACTCAAAAAATGAAGTCATAGCACGTATAAAATGTCTATATTTTTAGAGCAAATTCAAACCACATCATGATCTTGTTAAAATTAGATTTTTCATTATACTTCTAGTTGTACTGATCTGATGTTTAAGGATGATGTGTAGATCCTTCCTGCTGTAAATTTTCTATATTTCAAAAAACAAGTATTGATTGGTTGCAATTCCAACACTTATCTTGAATTTCAGCATATTTGGTATTTCTTCCAGAAGGACATGTTTTGAAAGCAGTATTAATTTCAAAAGTAATAAAAAGACAAAATTACTAGCTTCATGGTTAGAGAGAAAGGTTGGAAAACATTAACTCAATACGCAGATAAATTTCCAGAATACATTCCAGTTGAAATAAATTATCTTTCTCACAGTAGTTATTCCAAAGCAAGATGGCTTTTGCTTCATGATAGAATGGCCACACAAAGGGATAGTCTTTAGCAAATGACATGCCATTTCACATTTTTTGCAAAACATCTTTAGTTCTTTATTCTCATGTAGATTAGACCTAGGCCTTACAATCTATACCTGGAAATTATGGAGAGAAACCTTTCTAGATGCACATTTCATTTTTCTTCCCCAGTCAAGACTTCTTAAGGGGTGGAGGGCAATTATGGCCAGATCTAGGTATAAAGAATTTTGGCCATTTCCTAGGCTGGCAATCAGCTTGCGTGTCAAAGACGGCTGTTGCCTCTGTTCCTGTTTCAGTTCTACAAAAGCCCCAGTAAGTCGAGCTGGTGACAGCAGCACTCACTGTCCCCAGCAGGGACACTAGGATGGGTTAGGGCACATGGTCCTCCTCACTGCAGCAAGAGCATTTGCTGCCCTCGTCCTTCCCATCCTAGCAGGAGCAGCAATTCCAACGCTGCAGTGCCCTTGCTCTCTTTCCCACTCCCTCTCTTTCTTATAGCAGAACTCACTCTGGCCCCTGACCTGCAGTGTGTCTAAATTCTTGTTTCATACTCCTTAGAAGCCATGAGTTGAAGCTGAGCACAGTTCACCACGTGCGAGTGCTTGCAGTTGCCTATTCCAGGAAGTACATTACTGGGGAGCTCTGCAAGAGGGAACCTTTACAACAGGACCCTAGGACTAGTTCTGTCTTAGTATGTATAACGTGTGAATTACTGTACTTTCCTCACTGAGGATAAATAATGCAGTTCTTTCTGAAGCAAAACATACCCCAGGTCAAGTTTTCCCTGCTCAGTTATACTGGCAGTCTGGAGAACATGGAAATATGCCAGAGTCAAAGTGGACTGTAATAAAGTCAATGGCATTTTATCAGATACCATAGCTAGGGGCAGAATGTGATCCAATGTGTACATTTTGAATATAATTCTTTTAGAAAGCACTTCAGAGAAATAAAACAAAAACAGTTTATTTTCCTTGATAATATTCAATCCATGCAGTACAACTCACAAGAGGCCAATAAATGATTGTTACTGGAAACTTTGAAAAATCATTGCAAAAGAAAACATTTATACAAGTTTATGAAGGCTTCTGAAGTATGGTTGATATGTTCAGGTCCAAAAGGGCTGTAAAGTATCAGGATATTACATAGAGTAGTGCTGATGGTTCTTACTCTATTTACGTTGAATGCAGTTTAGTTTGCTTTTTGCATATGGGAAAGGTTAATTCTATACTGGACAATGTTTTGATTCCACTCTAGTGAATTTCTTATAGAAACACAAAAGATTACTTGGATTAATAACAAGGGTAATAAAAATAGTTCCCACTTTATAATAGAAAGATAAACATATGTATTTGTAATGGAAAAATGTGTTTTGTGGAAAAGATATAAAATTCTGATCTCGGCAAAACGGTTTAGAGAAAGTAAAAGTAGCCCTGAATGCTCACCCAAAACTGTTTTTAGCCCCTATATTTGTTTATAGCAGAAGTATTTTTCTTAGGTCATTTTTGGTTTAAGCTTGCTACTAAAGATAATTAGTTATGCCTAATAATTATAGTAGGGTTACAGCAAGATTTTAATCTAAATATGATGCATCTCAGGGCAGTATTTCATCAATATTTTAGCCAAGTTTGCTAGGTTCATGAACCTTTCAGTAAAGCTGGGTCAAGTCTAGAAAGAACTCGGTTTGATATATGGCCTTGCATTTAAAATAGAAGTATCTTGATACCTTCGGAAAGTTCAAAAATTAAATGATAGCCTCAATATTATGAATCAATGGGATACCCTCCTACAGAATAATTTTGTATGTTCTGCCTATCCTACCTTGAAAAGAACACACAGAAAGAAGTGGGCAGCTGACAGGATTCAAAACCAGGGAACAGTCATGATTGCCACCACAGAAATACATCCACAGAGAAAAGCTTGAAACACTTGGAATTTTTTATTGCAGAGGAAATGCAAGGGCAAGAGGGAGGGAATATGACACAGCTACTGTTCCCATGTCCCTTACCACTATGTGAGAATAAGGCAATTTTCAGTAAGGTTACAAAACCACTCTTTTTAAAGTGTTTTGTTTTTTGGGGTTTTTTTGTTGTTTTGTTGTTGGTTTTTTTTTAAACCACAAATTATAAACAACCTGTAGAATTGATTGTTATAATCAAAAAACTTAGTTGGGTAGGGATAATGTAGTGATAACATCCAAAAACTCAAGAATATAAAACATGATGCTTAGCATAAAAACTGACTGGTTAAAGAGGTTAACCTTATTTAAGACAAAACGGAACTCCCCTCCTGGGCATGTTGCCCTTTATACTGCATACTACTACTACTAATTCTATTCAATTTACCCATTATCAACTCAGCATTTGTATTTCCTCCTATTAGTGCTATTAAATTTCCAATTTTTTTTCCTTGCTCTGAGATCAATCACCTACAAAGATTGTGTGTGTTCTTCAATGCACAGGCTTCTAAGACAGAGGTCTGCAGAATAGGAGAAGGCACTTCATTCATGATTACTAGACATATCTCCTTTCTCTTGAGCTATCAATAACCTGCTTAAAAATAAAGATATTATAGCCAGATAATTCACATCATTCTAGTGATAATTGATCTTTATCACTGCATACCACCAGAGCAGTCTGGATACCATCTAGGAGCTTCACTAAAGTATTTGCATAAATCATCATCACGGAGCCCCTCGAGGCATTTGTTGGGTCTGAAGTAACTAAGATGCAACAAATCCTCTTTGACTAATAGTCAAGAGACAGCAACTGACACCAATCAATGTCTGTAACTGAATCAGCCACAACATATATGTCCAGAAGCCTGGGCAAATACAAGTAGGGGACACGGAAAGAAACTAGGACTGGCATTGAGAACATGAAAGAGAACTAAAGGTATGTTTGCTGGAGATATTAGAAGGGGGTGTAAAATCCACACGCGAATACCAAAATAGCATGGATTAACCACAGGAATCCAGAAGAAATCAAAATTCAGTCTCTGTGCTCACAGAAATATTTATTCCTTTTTTTTCCATCTGCCTCTGATGTATCAGAGATTGATCACAACCACAAAGAAAGTATCAGGTAAAGGTGGACTGCTCTCAGACAACACAGAATACTTATTTTCCTAAACACATAGCTCAAGGTATGAGAATCAGTAAATTAAAAGCCTCTGCTATTCAGGGAATCGCATTAGATCATCAAACCATTTCTCTTCTCCTCAGATTTGAGATGTTAGTCATGTGCTTTAGCCACTCTTCCTGTCTGCTTCGTTCATTCTGGGTATGACACATTGTCTATTGGGTATGGAGAATGGGGGCACTTAGAGCAATAGCAACAAGAAACGTTAAGGATTTGAATTTCACCCTGCACGCATGTCCTTCCATTGCCTTGAATGCTCTTGCAGTATAAAAGCTCATATGGCTTACACTTAAGTATGAAGGTTAAAGCATTCAGACTTACCGAGAACGAACATGGAGCAGACACTCTGCATACTTGTTCCATGCCACATGGCTTAATGTTTGTGACAATCTTTCACACGACCTTAGATTGCAGTTGTTTCTGCAAAAGGCATCGCCTCCAGGTATGCAAAGCCCGCAAAACCTTTTTTCATTCCTCCAAACGCAACAGGGGTCTGCAAGAGTATGAGCTGAAAAAAGACAGGGGAAGTGTTTTTGAGACCTGTTTTTCTGAGTGACCTATTAATCATTTAAGAAAAAGAAGGATGGACATCGCACTGGCAGATACGATCAGTGCAGACATTGACATGTTTAGGATCATCCCTCCACAACAAAAGGAAAACCTAGCTCACAGCTTACTACCAGGACGTCTCTGGTAAAGGCAAGAGAACCTAGCAGCTCTGCCTACATGCTAGTTTTCAAATTGCCAGTCCAGCCCATGGCATTTTGCAAACATTACAAAATCGGTTCACATCTGTAGAAGCAGATATATTATGGGAGTTGACTGAGGCCACTGACTCTGGGCTTTGACTTGAACGCCCACCTTGCCCACAGTACCTTGTACTGCTAGAGGGAGAAGCCTCTCCTGGAGAGCAGTTTCTGATCAGCTCAGACGAGCCACTACAATTGGTATGTGGCAGATAAGTCAACTCAGCTGGACAACTGGGAACTTGCAGAAGCGTAGCCATGGCTCAGACTGAAACATACCCAACAACTGAGCTCCACATCTGTCATGTGCATGAACCCAGTAACCTGCTGAGCTTCATGTGTCTTGTGGGAGGAGCACTTAAATTGCAAGATTTGGGGGGCGAAAAAAAACAAAAAACAACTCACAGGTACTTCTGTGATCAGCTTCAGCCAACAAAGCTATTGTCACAAGAAAAAAAAAAGGTAGAAAGTTATTTCCCTTCAAAATATTAAAATTAGATGAACCTTGACATTTCTAGGTGAGAGACCAAAGTCTAGCTCCAGGTAACAGCACATATGCTATGTATATCACTTATGAAACATATACAACAACTAAGACACATTAGTTAAGAGAGGCCCATTAGTCATTTGTGTGTTTACAACACACTTCCTGCTGCTTGAACATAGCTTCTCTGGCTTGATGAAGTATATACAGAATACCATTGTGATTTTTCTATAGAATGCTAGCCAGTATCAAGAAAATGCAAATACTGCATAGTGCTATGAGATCCAAATTCAGAGTACTGCTGTAGCTGAATTGTTTGAAAAGACATATGGCATCCCAAGTGTAACAGATAGTTGAATCTCAAGGGGGAACCATTGTTCATTCATCTGGACCAAGTGACATTCTTTATGCAAGAATAATTCCTGATTAAAGGGTGAGTTTTAATGGAAACTAATTAGGCAACCTCTTTAGCCTGGGCATAATGATCAAATGAGCTGTCACACAGTACCTGATACAATGATCTCACTTGGTACAAGATTTTATTCCTTAGCAATTACACTCCCACGTTGCACTGCATGTGTTTATTGCCTGGAGCACACATGTCAAATTAAAGAGCAGCTTATGCACCTGATATTTAATTATTGCCTAGCACTACAGACAACCGGGAAATGTCAAAGCTAGCAGCCCTGCATTGGAGCAACTAAGACTGATATCTTCTTTGGCAAAGAAAAAAATAGAGATAAAATATGTATGGACGATTCAGTTGTCTTACAATTCACAGTTACAAAAAAAAATGGCCTCCCAAACCTTAAATAATTTACCATCACGCTCAATGCAGAGAATTCTGTCAAAGCAGAAGAGTACGTGAAACAGGTTCACCAGTTCACATGATTATTTGTATTAGACGCATCTTTGCATGATTAAAGTGTATACAAGAAAATGGTGGGATTTGAGCTGCTTTATACCAAGCTCAAATACCAAAGGAATCGTTTATTTATTCAGGTATGGACTAATTCACAGGTGTTAAAAGAAACATTCATTTCTGCAACTCTGTTATCCTGCAGTTAACTTAAAATCATCCTTAGCTTACTGGAAATTTTCCTAAATTCCTTCATAGTCAAATCACCTCCTTAATCCTAGTTGTAATAAGGCTGAAATGAAAAGCCGGCAATGCTAGAAGAGATGTAAGCAAACTGTTTCCAGCAAATTGAGACATGCTAATCAAAAAAGAAAGTTTTATGGCTGTGACAGAGGTGCTGACAGTAAGGTGAGGAAAAATCCATACCGCCCCAAGTTTTGAGTGCAATTTTTAATAAAGAAAAAATGTGCACAATACAAGAGAGTTTCTTTTAGTCATTGATCTGTAATGGAACACCCAAATAGAGATCCGATGGTATCCTGTGGCTAAGAAAGTTGTGTGTGTATCTTGGACCATTCTACTCCAAATAAAAGAATCTAATTACCCGTAATCTTAATTGCACAGTCTAATACTAAAAAGGCTTAATAAGAGTGCTTTTGTATTTACAAAACTGCACAGCTTGTGAAAGAACCCTCAAAACATTTGGCAGGAATCCCAGCCGAGGTATGACTGACTGGAACCTCTAATGACTACAACATGTAAACAAGTGTTTTGTTTCGACTGATAATCATTAACTTCCAGTGTCAGACTTATCCCACAAGGTTTTGTTCACTGCTTCACCAGCCTGCTTTACAAAGGCATCTGGTGCTAAGGGAAAGAGGGAGGCGACGGGGCTGG